>JACVVK020000772.1:0-107500 GCA_018292915.2 Batillaria attramentaria
CTGCTGAAGTTGGTGAGATAAGAAACGCGTTGTGCTGACGCTGAGTTACCTCTCTATTTGGCTAGACTGAACAGCGGCTGACATTTTTTTTTTTTTTTTTTAATAACTGCATGGTTGCATGTCAGTTTCCCTTATCAATATGGACCAGACACAATCAAGCCGCTACATGCATATTAGTTTTTGTTTTGTATTTTTAGGTGCGTACATCCGCGTGTGTGTTCACTGACACTTGTAACAAGTGCCGTGTGTACTAGTTCATTCCGGCATTTCAGTTGTTCAGTGTCGACAGCAGTCTCAAAATGTCTCGGGGGATTGCGTTCATAGTACCGGGTTAGTGAATGTTTATCGTGACTATTTTCAGCCATATATGTTTTTCTCTGACAAAAGATAGTTGATATCTCATTTCCTTTGTTCTGAACAGGCTGCATCTGTGTTCCATATGATACTATGTATCCGCATTTCTGTTTGCGACTGATGCCGTAAGTGGTCCGTAAAAATGTTTAATGCAATTTGAGAAACTGTCATAAATGATAGTCGCGACACTGAGACCATTTGAAAATGGACGACGGCGTGATCTCAGTTTACAGAAGGGATAGCCACTTGGAAGTCAGTAAACTGTACTGTACTCATTCTTTATGAATACAAAGCCAGCTTACTGGAAACGATACCCATTACTACAGTAAATCGTCAGGATTTCAGGATGTGTGTGTGTGTGTGTGTGTGTGTGTGTGTGTGTGTGTGTGTGTGTGTGTGTGTGTGTGTGTGCGTGCGTGCGTGCGTGTGCGTGTGTGTGTGTGTGTGTGTGTGTGTGTGTTTGTTTTAGGTTTTTACTCGTCTGTATGGATGATTGTTCTACTGGTGCAAAGCAATCAGGGTAAGACTGCCATACCTTCCCTGTTTCTAGTATCTTGAGTTTACTTTGGACAAACGTTTTCAAACTCGCCCGTTTCTGTTTTTCATTTATGCCCTTACAAAAATAAGATGGCACTGACTCATGTCAGTTCGCCGCAGTGCACACCATTTCTTTGACTGTTCGTTGTTCGAATCTGAACTCAAACGGATCGGTACGGTTAAGAATAGAAATGAGACAATTAGACCACTTTATAAACCCAATCAGCTAGCCAGCAGCACGCCCTCTGAACAAACAAACAAACAAACAGTGATGCCAATGAACGTAACTGCTTTCGATGTTCAGTGTTGGCGGGTCTCACGTGCTTCCAGTGTTCGGCGGTCTCAAACCTTACCACCTGCACGTCAACTGTGCGTTGCCTTGACAACGAGGTGTGTGACTACATATTTAATGAGTGGCTTTTCACGAAGATGTGACACTTAAAAACAAAACAAAGAAACAGAAAATGCACTGTTAAAGTTAATGTCAAATCAGTCTTTCTGGTCTTTCATTCAGTGACACTGATTTCTATGTCATCGACGATGAGCTCAGTCACAGTGTAAAACAAAGGACAATTGATTAATTGATTGACTGATTTTGCAATTTTGCTTGCACGACTCAGTTGGCTTGAGCCGCTAAGCTGATTGTTTATGGATACTGGCGCCAGATGTTCATAGGTGTCATGTCTATTAATTTGTTACAGGAGTGTTATGCCGAGAGAGACTCGTCCGGAGAGAGTGACGTGTATAATCTTGCGTGTGAAGACAGAACGGTAAGTAAGCCACTAATATCAATGCAACAATCTTCGTACGTTTCTGTAACCCTAACTGTCTGACCATGCCACTGACTGAACCAGAATTACAATATTTTGCCTATCATGATTGGAATCTGATTTAACCTTCCTATTATATGAAACATTTCTAGACTACTCTAATCAATTGATATTCGTCTTGTCTATGGCAAGGCGTGTAGAGTGTGGGAAAGCGCATGGAGTGATACCCTCGTCGGGCGAAAACGTGGCGCGAATTTTGAGGACGACGCAGACGACACTGAGGAGAGACAACCCTGGTGCAACAGGTGCTGCGATTCTCACAACTGCAACCAGTTTCTGTGCTCTAAGGGTGAATAGAATATTTAATATCTACCCCCCCCCCCCCCTCCCCCAGTTTCAGTAGCCGGGGTCATCAGTCTTGGGTGCCGCTTGAAATCCCAGTAATACTCAAACTGCGGTCGGTGGTCTAGTGGTTTAAGCGACTTCGTCACCAATTCGAGAAGTCAGGTTCGAGTCCCACTCGGGGCAAAGAATTCTTCCCTCTCGTACGTGGCACCGTTCATTCGGGCCAATCGTCGGGGGTTCTCTCCGGGTACTCCAGCTTCCTCCCCCTCTGCTTTGAAAATATTCAGCCCACAAAATTTAAAAATAAATGCAGTTCTAAATTCCGAAACTTAAATAGCTGAGCTGACCCTTCGCACCACGTGATTGTAATGTGTTCCAATGTCCAACGATGATGTGGGAGAGAATGCGTGTGATTCACGTGAGCGTGCACTTTGAGCCGATTCAAGAAATTGGGTAAAAGCGCCAGTTCAATACTCAGTTATTATTATTATTATTATTCGTCTCAAACGAAACTGTCACTCATGAACTGAATGCACTGATGTACACGTTGTACGTAATGATTCTAGCATGTACACTCACACTCTTTGTCGCGTTATTAGTTATTTTGTATTTAATGAGTGATGACGTAAGCTTTTTTGTCTTTTTAGGTTCTGGCTGGTTGAACAAGACATGCACGACTAACAACGACTGTCCCGCCCGTAACTCAGAGTGTTTTGTTGGTGTTTGTCTCTGTACTCCGGGTTACTATTATTCTCACAGTCAGGACTCCTGTATTCTCAGTGAGTCTGTCTGCCTGTCTGTCTGTCCACGCAATTTTACAGCGGTTGGGGCAAGGGTCTATAGAAAATCATGATCGATTACAAAAATGGTGGCAAATCGCAGGAATTCCTGTGTACTTTAACTTTTTTTAGTCTAACCAACGAAATTTCTTTTGGAAGTTGTAATTTCAGGGACTCGAATGACGGTGTCCATAAAATCAAGTTATTCATAAGAAGTTCATAATCAAAGACTCAACACGCTCGTGTTTGACATCTGATTAAGTTCGAAGTGTCTTGTCACGCCGGGTACAGACTTTCGCATATTCATTCTCCACGCGCTTGCTCGTATCAGTATATCGCATTTTCACGCCTCTCGTCCGACTTTCGCGTTCCGGCCGCTTCTCAAATTTTCATGCTTATTTGTTTTTTTCAGATTGTGACGCAGCTGACCTTAGGAAGCAGTTGCTTGAATATCCTTTCATGGTACTTAACGGCTATAATGACCAGACAGTCAAGGGCATTTCACTGGCCGCGTGCAAAGCGCGATGCCTCACGCTGGGATGGTGTCGCACCGTGGAACATGATTTCAGCATCAACTACTGTTTCCTCCAGACTTCTACACCCCTTGATCATCCCCTTGCCTGGCAAGCCAACCAAGATTATCACTTCTATCAGAGAATGTGCTCCTGAACATATGTATCTTACGAGAAAGTTGTAACAAATAAACGGCGATCACAATAATAATTACTTGGACTATTTTATCACTGACTAGGTGTGCTTCTCAGCCTCAGAGAACTGAGCACTTTGCGATAGTTCAGCGTCACTGACACACATCACCTTCCTCGAGGTAACACTGCATCATTGATCAGCAACGTCGGAAAATCTGACCTGCACAACTCGATCAGTGTAACACCAGTCTGTGGGCGGCACGGCTACACTGATGAAGGCATGCTCAGTGGTGGGGTACAAAAGCTGTTGCTAACCTACTCTCTTATTAACTCGCAGCCGCCTTTCCAATTGCATCTCTGTCCCATTGGCTTCTTAATTAATAGTCTGCAGAGATTGATGGCGGGGGCGATTGCTGACCACTCACGACCACTGAGCCACCGAGGACTTACTGTGCAGAGCAACTCTTGTGCACAAAACTCAGCAGTTCCCTCCCTTGCGAGAAATGGACAGCTTGTTTTAGCAACGCAAGGGCGTGCGTCCAACGCTAACATGTGCAGTTTGGAGTTGCGATGTTTTCTGTCATAGTGTGTTGATGTGCTCGTCCACTGAATGTAGCTGTGATGTGTGCTTGAGGTGAGTTCAATGTGCTATTTCTAGTCGGAACACGGAAGTTCTTTTTTTCAGTCGACAACAAGAGGAATCGGGTGACTGACAAGTTGAAAAGGAACCAGTGAGGATTTCCGGGCTATCACACTCAGTCAGACAGACAAACGGTCCTCGTAAGGGTCTATTTATAGCTCCCAGATTAATACCAGACAGATAACATAATGTTCGTGGCGGTCACTTAATCACTTTTTAAGCGTTCACCCCCAGGATACCATATTTTGGATGACTGAAACTAGATCGCGCTGTCTCTCAAAATGTGTGTGTGTGTGTGTGTGTGTGTGTTTTTGAATTTATCATTCTTCACTTTATTGCTGCAGTAATATTCCAAACTGCACTCTCTCTCTCTCTCTCTCTCTCTCTCACACACACACACACACACACACACACACACACACACACACACACACACACACACACTTGCACACACACACACACACACACACACACACACACACACACACACACACACACTTGCACACACACACACAGAGATAGGGAGAGAGAGATTGCGCATGCAAGATAAGCAGATTATTACCTCATACGTGTATCTCTCCAGCAGTGATAAAGAATTCAATGAAGGCACAGCTTTGTGACAGACTTTTGCTGACAGTTCATGTGAGCAAGCCCCACAGAGAGAAAAGGCCCAGTCAGCACCCCGAATGAGGAATCACGCGCAGGATACCCAGGGTCTCATTAGACACAAGTGAATGGCAGGAGCTGCAGACAGCTGAGTGTTGATGCAAGATTAATTATTGATTTTATGTCAGTGTTGCCATTGTAATGAGGTGCTGATGGTGGACGGATGAAATCTTTCAGCATCAATCAGTCAGGCAGCTCAAAGCTTGGCAAAAACCATTGTGCCATGCAATAATTATAAGAGGCTGGGCTGGGGAAATTTGGACTGTCATGAACGCAGTCAGACGCAGTACTTTTTTTCTCTCAGCAAACCCTTCCAGGCAAATATTTAGTTTGTTGCTAAAACAAGAGGCACTGTGGTTGTATAACGTTTCCCATTGGAGGATTAGTTAGTGTTTAGCTGAAAGGAAAGTAGAAACAAGTTGACAGGTGAGCTAACACTGTGTGTGTGTGTGTGTGTGTGTGTGTGTGTGTGTGTGTGTGTGTGTGTGTGTGTGTGTGTGTGTGCTGGTGTGTGTGTGTGTGTGTGTGTGTAAGTGTGTGTGTGTGTGTGTGTGTGTGCTGGTGTGTGTGTGTGTGTGTGTGTGTGCTGGTGTGTGTGTGTGTGTGTGTGTGCTGGTGTGTGTGTGTGTGTGTGTGTGTGTGTGTGTGTAAGTGTGTGTGTGTGTGTGTGTGCTGGTGTGTGTGTGTGTGTGTGTGTGCTGGTGTGTGTGTGTGTGTGTGTGTGCATGTGTAAGTATGTGTATTTTTCTTGCTTTGGGAAAGCTACTTTATGACCTGTAAGCATTACGCTGATACATGCATTTTGTTGGTGTTGAATTATAGATGTGTGTATATATATATACTGACTTTACAAAACGAAGAAAGTCATGCTGGCTCCGCACATCCCCAAAAGAGTTTAAAAATGGAAGAATCCACACAGAATGATTAGAAAAGAAATTCCTTGAGAGCTGTGATCAACTATTATTCTGAACAAAGCATGGAACCCAAATATATATATATATATACCAGTTGAATCAACTTAGACATTATTATAATCTGTACATTGTTATAATGAATCATTTTCTTTGCAGTGGTATTCATGATTTTTACAGTTTTATGGTTGACCATTACCTTCACATTATCATTTAAGCAGGCCTTTTTCCACGTTTACTAAGGCAACTTGTGTATGAGAACGGTTTCGCTGGAGAGTGCACCTGTATGCTCGAAATGCTCTATCTTGTTGATAAGCATGGCTCACAGTGCGATACAGTACATGTATGTTGAGTATGTAGTATGGTTCACAGTGTGATACAGTACATGTATGTTGATTATGTAGTATGGTTCACAGTGTGATACAATATGTGATACAATATGTTTGTGTACAAGCGGTGCTCGACGACTGTTGTAGACGACACTTGCCGGCTGGTGTATTAGCCACATCAGTGAGTTCACTTCGGTCGGCTCAGTGCCAGCATTTGATGGCCTGTCACTGTGCAGGTGTGTACGTGGTGTGTTGCTGGACATCACCCAAACAGCTGAGATCGATCTGTGAGCCTAAACATCTAAGAGTAAGCCCCTTTCAACCATTTTCTTTCATTGCAGTGGAGACTCCATGAAGCAGAAAAATGTCCCTGTTCCGCTGTGCCGGCGACATCATCTTTGATAATGTCGAGCCGTTGCCAGGGCAGATTTGCAATGTTCGACTGAAGCAGTTCTCGGAGACGTGCAACTTCCTGCAACACCTGAGTCCCCTTACTCCAGAACACCCGTACTTCTTCGCACAGATCCGAGCTCTTGGTGAGCAACACATGCTCATTATGGTGGAATTGATTCACTTCCACTTCATTGATGGAGTCATTCTGTGACCTCTCTACCTCTCTGTTTCTCTGTCTCTGAGAGAGATTTTTTCTTCTTTTTTTCAGTAATGTTTTCCTGTTTGCCATTTTTTCTCCTTCTTCTTTCTTGTATTTCAATTCAATAAATTCAATTCAATTCAATAAATCTTTATTATCCCCTTAGGGGAAATTGGGTTGTGGTGATCATAAAAACAGACAGACAGTACATTAAAAAACACTCAAACAAAATAATAAGCAAACCATACAAGAGTATAAAATTAGATATAACACCAGGGTTTCCTTTTATCTTTGCTATTGTAGTATATATATATATATATATATATATATATTTTTTTTTTTTTTTTTTGGTGTTGTAGCAACGGCTGATTGAAAATTACTCATTGTTTGGTTAAATCACTTCCGTTGTAAAAGAAAGTTTGTTCGTTAATTTGTTTATTCTGTCTCTGTCTCTGTCTCTCTCTCTGTCTGTCTGTCTTTCTCTCTGTGTGTGTGTGTGTGTGTGTGTGTGTGTGTGTGTGTGTGTGTGTGTGTGTCTCTCTCTCTCTCTCTCTCTCTCGCTCGCTTGCTCTCTCTCGCTCACTTGCTCTCTCTCGCTCACTTGCTCTCTCTCGCTCACTTGCTCTCTCTCGCTTTCTCTCCAAGGGTTTTGAAGATGATCTAAACCCTCTATCAACAGTACAATTTCAGAAATATAAGCAGGCAGTGTTACGAATTAAAACTTACATATTTGTGAATCACGGCACCCTCCTTTAATTTGTTACTTTTGTTTTTACACAGCCCCCTTCAGCAAGATCACCCTGGGAATAGCAGGCCCGGACATCGCGGAAGATGCTCACCCTGGTAACTGGATCAGCTCTGTGGGTTACCAGAGCGACAATGGCACCTGCTGCTCCTCCCATAGACGACTTGCCAACACAGAGGGCGAAAAGTTTGGCATTGGTAGGATCAGTCATGTCTTTTACGTTAGAATATTGCTGGACTGAGCATAAGGGCAAGGAAGGGTGTGTGTGTGTGTGTGTGTGTGTGTGTGTGTGTGTGTGTGTGTGTGTGTGTGTGTGTGTGTGTGTGCATGTTTGAGGAGATGTGCTCATTGGTAAGGTGTGCTAGAAGTTGTGTACATAACACCAGAAAGAAAACAGTGACATCCCATTTTGCATTATCCTGTTTTGTTGTATCCACTGTTGCTTTATCCTGGTTTGCCGTTTCCCAATATGGCTGATTCATTGTGCTGGATTAGCTGGTGCGGAAATGCACCAAACTGCACAGATTTTAGTCTCATTTTTGAAGAAATTCCAAGGCAGCGTGCCCTGAACACCCCTAGCATAACGCATCTGCAAGACCAATGGCGCGTTCATGGCTTTGCCACCTTGTCACTGTACGCTACACCTTTTGGATCGTGGACCATTTTAAGCCGTGCATGTTGGACTCCACTATTCAGATTGTTGTGTGTTGTATTGCAGGAGATGTGTTTGGTGTTTTGGTGACCTACTTTGTTGTGTGTTGTATTGCAGGAGATGTGTTTGGTGTTTTGGTGACCTACTTTGGTCAGACATCCTCCACTGTCATCTTCCTAAAAAATGGATCCCCAGTGGCTACAAGGTACTGGCAAACTTTCTCAGTTATCAACAATAACTGTATTTGTTCAGACATCCCTCACTGTCATCGTTCTCTAGAATGGATCCTCAGTGGCTACAGGGTATACTGACAAACTTTCTCAGTCATCAACAGCAAACGTATTCGTTCAGACATCCTCCACTGTCACTTTTCTAAAGAATGGATCCCCAGTGGCTACAAGGTACTGACAAACTTTATCAGTCATCAGCAATAAATGTCTTTGTTAAAAACTGTGAATAGAAAACAAGTTCGGTGCTGGGTATGGGGAAATGTGCACAGCAGAAATAAAGAAGCATTTTAACAGTGTGTGTGCGTGTGTGCGTGTGTGTGTGTATAGGTTTCTGTTTGAGTCAGACCAGAACCAATTTCTGCCGACCATCTCCCTACAACACGGCCCGATTGACCTTGGCCTTATGTGGCCTGAAGCAGCCATGGGGGTTCCACAGTACAGTGAGGTGAGAAGCTGACGTGTCTACCTTTTATTCTTAATTTTAATTTTGATTTTTTTTAAGGGTTTAGTATTTAGTTGTACCATTCTTTTCCCAACTACAAACTCCTTCTTCTCCTGTCATTTCTGCTTGAGATCTTACTGGTTTACTTTTGATTTTTGCATCTCAACCATAGTCACTGGAAAAAACACATAGAAGTAAATCTGAGCCACAGTAGCTGATAACAGGTAACATGGTCCTTGTATCAGTAAATCTGAGCCACAGTAGCTGATAACAGGTAACATGGTCCTTGTATCAGTAAATCTGAGCCACAGTAGCTGATAACAGGTAACATGGTCCTTGTATCAGTAAATCTGAGCCACAGTAGCTGATAACAGGTAACATGGTCCTTGTATCAGTAAATCTGAGCCACAGTAGCTGATAACAGGTAACATGGTCCTTGTATCAGTAAATCTGAGCCACAGTAGCTGATAACAGGTAACATGGTCCTTGTATCAGTAAATCTGAGCCACAGTAGCTGATAACAGGTAACATGGTCCTTGTATCAGTAAATCTGAGCCACAGTAGCTGATAACAGGTAACATGGTCCTTGTATCAGTAAATCTGAGCCACAGTAGCTGATAACAGGTAACATGGTCCTTGTATCAGTAAATCGTGAGCCACAGTAGCTGATAACAGGTAACATGGTCCTTTTATCAGTAAATCTGAGCCACAGTAGCTGATAACAGGTAACATGGTCCTTTTATCAGTAAATCTGAGCCACAGTAGCTGATAACAGGTAACATGGTCCTTGTATCAGTAAATCTGAGCCACAGTAGCTGATAACAGGTAACATGGTCCTTGTATCAGTAAATCGTGAGCCACAGTAGCTGATAACAGGTAACATGGTCCTTGTATCAGTAAATCTGAGCCACAGTAGCTGATAACAGGTAACATGGTCCTTGTATCAGTAAATCTGAGCCACAGTAGCTGATAACAGGTAACATGGTCCTTGTATCAGTAAATCTGAGCCACAGTAGCTGATAACAGGTAACATGGTCCTTGTATCAGTAAATCTGAGCCACAGTAGCTGATAACAGGTAACATGGTCCTTGTATCAGTAAATCTGAGCCACAGTAGCTGATAACAGGTAACATGGTCCTTGTATCAGTAAATCTGAGCCACAGTAGCTGATAACAGGTAACATGGTCCTTGTATCAGTAAATCTGAGCCACAGTAGCTGATAACAGGTAACATGGTCCTTGTATCAGTAAATCTGAGCCACAGTAGCTGATAACAGGTAACATGGTCCTTGTATCAGTAAATCGTGAGCCACAGTAGCTGATAACAGGTAACATGGTCCTTTTATCAGTAAATCTGAGCCACAGTAGCTGATAACAGGTAACATGGTCCTTTTATCAGTAAATCTGAGCCACAGTAGCTGATAACAGGTAACATGGTCCTTGTATCAGTAAATCTGAGCCACAGTAGCTGATAACAGGTAACATGGTCCTTTTATCAGTAAATCTGAGCCACAGTAGCTGATAACAGGTAACATGGTCCTTGTATCAGTAAATCGTGAGCCACAGTAGCTGATAACAGGTAACATGGTCCTTTTATCAGTAAATCTGAGCCACAGTAGCTGATAACAGGTAACATGGTCCTTTTATCAGTAAATCTGAGCCACAGTAGCTGATAACAGGTAACATGGTCCTTGTATCAGTAAATCGTGAGCCACAGTAGCTGATAACAGGTAACATGGTCCTTTTATCAGTAAATCTGAGCCACAGTAGCTGATAACAGGTAACATGGTCCTTTTATCAGTAAATCTGAGCCACAGTAGCTGATAACAGGTAACATGGTCCTTTTATCAGTAAATCGTGAGCCACAGTAGCTGATAACAGGTAACATGGTCCTTTTATCAGTAAATCTGAGCCACAGTAGCTGATAACAGGTAACATGGTCCTTGTATCAGTAAATCTGAGCCACAGTAGCTGATAACAGGTAACATGGTCCTTGTATCAGTAAATCTGAGCCACAGTAGCTGATAACAGGTAACATGGTCCTTGTATCAGTAAATCTGAGCCACAGTAGCTGATAACAGGTAACATGGTCCTTGTATCAGTAAATCTGAGCCACAGTAGCTGATAACAGGTAACATGGTCCTTGTATCAGTAAATCTGAGCCACAGTAGCTGATAACAGGTAACATGGTCCTTGTATCAGTAAATCTGAGCCACAGTAGCTGATAACAGGTAACATGGTCCTTGTATCAGTAAATCTGAGCCACAGTAGCTGATAACAGGTAACATGGTCCTTGTATCAGTAAATCTGAGCCACAGTAGCTGATAACAGGTAACATGGTCCTTGTATCAGTAAATCTGAGCCACAGTAGCTGATAACAGGTAACATGGTCCTTGTATCAGTAAATCTGAGCCACAGTAGCTGATAACAGGTAACATGGTCCTTGTATCAGTAAATCTGAGCCACAGTAGCTGATAACAGGTAACATGGTCCTTGTATCAGTAAATCTGAGCCACAGTAGCTGATAACAGGTAACATGGTCCTTGTATCAGTAAATCTGAGCCACAGTAGCTGATAACAGGTAACATGGTCCTTGTATCAGTAAATCTGAGCCACAGTAGCTGATAACAGGTAACATGGTCCTTGTATCAGTAAATCTGAGCCACAGTAGCTGATAACAGGTAACATGGTCCTTGTATCAGTAAATCTGAGCCACAGTAGCTGATAACAGGTAACATGGTCCTTGTATCAGTAAATCTGAGCCACAGTAGCTGATAACAGGTAACATGGTCCTTGTATCAGTAAATCTGAGCCACAGTAGCTGATAACAGGTAACATGGTCCTTGTATCAGTAAATCTGAGCCACAGTAGCTGATAACAGGTAACATGGTCCTTGTATCAGTAAATCTGAGCCACAGTAGCTGATAACAGGTAACATGGTCCTTGTATCAGTAAATCTGAGCCACAGTAGCTGATAACAGGTAACATGGTCCTTGTATCAGTAAATCGTGAGCCACAGTAGCTGATAACAGGTAACATGGTCCTTTTATCAGTAAATCTGAGCCACAGTAGCTGATAACAGGTAACATGGTCCTTGTATCAGTAAATCGTGAGCCACAGTAGCTGATAACAGGTAACATGGTCCTTTTATCAGTAAATCTGAGCCACAGTAGCTGATAACAGGTAACATGGTCCTTGTATCAGTAAATCTGAGCCACAGTAGCTGATAACAGGTAACATGGTCCTTGTATCAGTAAATCTGAGCCACAGTAGCTGATAACAGGTAACATGGTCCTTGTATCAGTAAATCTGAGCCACAGTAGCTGATAACAGGTAACATGGTCCTTGTATCAGTAAATCTGAGCCACAGTAGCTGATAACAGGTAACATGGTCCTTGTATCAGTAAATCGTGAGCCACAGTAGCTGATAACAGGTAACATGGTCCTTGTATCAGTAAATCTGAGCCACAGTAGCTGATAACAGGTAACATGGTCCTTGTATCAGTAAATCTGAGCCACAGTAGCTGATAACAGGTAACATGGTCCTTGTATCAGTAAATCTGAGCCACAGTAGCTGATAACAGGTAACATGGTCCTTGTATCAGTAAATCTGAGCCACAGTAGCTGATAACAGGTAACATGGTCCTTGTATCAGTAAATCTGAGCCACAGTAGCTGATAACAGGTAACATGGTCCTTGTATCAGTAAATCTGAGCCACAGTAGCTGATAACAGGTAACATGGTCCTTGTATCAGTAAATCTGAGCCACAGTAGCTGATAACAGGTAACATGGTCCTTGTATCAGTAAATCTGAGCCACAGTAGCTGATAACAGGTAACATGGTCCTTTTATCAGTAAATCTGAGCCACAGTAGCTGATAACAGGTAACATGGTCCTTGTATCAGTAAATCTGAGCCACAGTAGCTGATAACAGGTAACATGGTCCTTGTATCAGTAAATCTGAGCCACAGTAGCTGATAACAGGTAACATGGTCCTTGTATCAGTAAATCGTGAGCCACAGTAGCTGATAACAGGTAACATGGTCCTTGTATCAGTAAATCTGAGCCACAGTAGCTGATAACAGGTAACATGGTCCTTGTATCAGTAAATCTGAGCCACAGTAGCTGATAACAGGTAACATGGTCCTTGTATCAGTAAATCTGAGCCACAGTAGCTGATAACAGGTAACATGGTCCTTGTATCAGTAAATCTGAGCCACAGTAGCTGATAACAGGTAACATGGTCCTTGTATCAGTAAATCTGAGCCACAGTAGCTGATAACAGGTAACATGGTCCTTGTATCAGTAAATCTGAGCCACAGTAGCTGATAACAGGTAACATGGTCCTTGTATCAGTAAATCTGAGCCACAGTAGCTGATAACAGGTAACATGGTCCTTTTATCAGTAAATCTGAGCCACAGTAGCTGATAACAGGTAACATGGTCCTTGTATCAGTAAATCTGAGCCACAGTAGCTGATAACAGGTAACATGGTCCTTGTATCAGTAAATCTGAGCCACAGTAGCTGATAACAGGTAACATGGTCCTTGTATCAGTAAATCGTGAGCCACAGTAGCTGATAACAGGTAACATGGTCCTTGTATCAGTAAATCTGAGCCACAGTAGCTGATAACAGGTAACATGGTCCTTGTATCAGTAAATCTGAGCCACAGTAGCTGATAACAGGTAACATGGTCCTTGTATCAGTAAATCTGAGCCACAGTAGCTGATAACAGGTAACATGGTCCTTGTATCAGTAAATCTGAGCCACAGTAGCTGATAACAGGTAACATGGTCCTTGTATCAGTAAATCTGAGCCACAGTAGCTGATAACAGGTAACATGGTCCTTGTATCAGTAAATCTGAGCCACAGTAGCTGATAACAGGTAACATGGTCCTTGTATCAGTAAATCTGAGCCACAGTAGCTGATAACAGGTAACATGGTCCTTGTATCAGTAAATCGTGAGCCACAGTAGCTGATAACAGGTAACATGGTCCTTGTATCAGTAAATCTGAGCCACAGTAGCTGATAACAGGTAACATGGTCCTTGTATCAGTAAATCTGAGCCACAGTAGCTGATAACAGGTAACATGGTCCTTGTATCAGTAAATCTGAGCCACAGTAGCTGATAACAGGTAACATGGTCCTTGTATCAGTAAATCGTGAGCCACAGTAGCTGATAACAGGTAACATGGTCCTTGTATCAGTAAATCTGAGCCACAGTAGCTGATAACAGGTAACATGGTCCTTGTATCAGTAAATCGTGAGCCACAGTAGCTGATAACAGGTAACATGGTCCTTGTATCAGTAAATTTTCTATTTGCATCAGGATTTACTTGTGTTAGACACTGACAGACACTTTAATGATGAAACTGGCTTCTCTAAAGATTATTTTTGTACAGTAGCTTGCTGTCCTTTGACCTCTTGCATACTACGGAAGACGTATTAAAATATAAAGTATAAAGGTGGAAAAGTATAAAGGTTTAAGGTTTTACCATTAGTCCTTTTCTGGTGCTCCGCATACACTGTGTGTCTGTGTCCACCAGAAAAACATGCTGCACTGGATCCGACCACCGTATGTTATCTATGACATGGAGAATAACCAGTTTGTGTATGACGCCAAGGAACCTGAAGCGATTATCCAGAGTCCTCTTCCTCTCTCCACAGGTTAGTGCTATACAGCACTTTCTCTGCAAGTCTGTTTTGCAGGTGCATTGATTGATACTTTTTGAATAGAGTGTACAATCACTTTAGCCTTGTGTCTTTTCTGCTGGTTTGAATGTTTCACACTTTACTGCACATCGTTTTCAGAGATCCAGCATTTTGAGGTCATCATCAAGGAAGTGTCGAACGCTGGAGGGGGGCCAGCCATCGCCCTGGCAACATGCAGCCCCCTCATCCCTTCCCCGTCCTGTTCTCTGTCCAAGGACTATCTCCGCTTTCTGCCCGAAGGAAATAGTCAGTGCTCTCCCTTCCACTTTAGATCAGAAATGGCAGTTGTTTGGCCTGCTTCGGTTTGACAGTGCAGCTAAGTGAAATAGTTTACTAGAAGTCATTAAAAGGAGTGCAATCTGGTAAATGCAGAATGTCTGGAATACAAATTTGTTGCACTTTGTTTTTTTTTTGCAAGCGTTGATATTAGAAACTTCAGAGGTACATGTGTATTTGATACAGACTGTCTTGTATTGAACATTGTGTCTTCTTTGGCTTATTTTAGTCCTTGTCAGCAATCTACTAAGCATGTAATCTTTTGATAATGATATTACATGTACTATTTTTCTAATAAGTAAACATATTGTTGGTTTGTTGGTATCCTCGGCAAACCTTGCGTGTGCTAAATGATTATCATGGCACTGACAGGTTTTGGCAGTGACACCGATGGTATACTGCCAGGGCAAAGTCACAGATTGGTAAAGTTTATGTGATCCTGTTTATATTGCAGATGTAAAGGTGAAGGTCGGTCAACGGTTGGGATGGGGCGTTCACTACAGCAAGGCTGCACGAAGTCAGCCCAATTTTGACCCACGAGCAGAGCAGTTGATTCTGTGTTTTGTGACGCTGGACACCAACATCGTTCACATGCAGATGATCGTGCAGCCCCCTGGTGGATTCTTTCCCCTTGTTGTGCTCAAACAATGGGGTGAGTGGATAGCAAGTCATTGGCAGTTGGTGTTTGTGTGGATGTCAACATTTGGTGTGTGTGGCTGTCAACATTTGGTGTGTGTGGCTGTCAACATTTGGTGTGTGTGGCTGTCAACATTTGGTGTGTGTGGCTGTCAACATTTGGTGTGTGTGGCTGTCAACATTTGGTGTGTGTGGCTGTCAACATGTGGTGTGTGTGGCTGTCAACATGTGGTGTGTGTGGCTGTCAACATGTGGTGTGTGTGGCTGTCAACATGTGGTGTGTGTGGCTGTCAACATGTGGTGTGTGTGGCTGTCAACATTTGGTGTGTGTGGCTGTCAACATGTGGTGTGTGTGGCTGTCAACATGTGGTGTGTGTGGCTGTCAACATGTGGTGTGTGTGGCTGTCAACATTTGGTGTGTGTGGCTGTCAACATTTGGTGTGTGTGGCTGTCAACATTTGGTGTGTGTGGCTGTCAACATTTGGGGTGTGTGGCTGTCAACATTTGGTGTGTGTGGCTGTCAACATTTGGTGTGTGTGGCTGTCAACATGTGGTGTGTGTGGCTGTCAACATGTGGTGTGTGTGGCTGTCAACATGTGGTGTGTGTGGCTGTCAACATTTGGTGTGTGTGGCTGTCAACATGTGGTGTGTGTGGCTGTCAACATGTGGTGTGTGTGGCTGTCAACATGTGGTGTGTGTGGCTGTCAACATGTGGTGTGTGTGGCTGTCAACATGTGGTGTGTGTGGCTGTCAACATTTGGTGTGTGTGGCTGTCAACATTTGGTGTGTGTGGCTGTCAACATTTGGTGTGTGTGGCTGTCAACATTGGGTAGAAATGTGAGTGAGTGTGAACGGGGAGTTTGTTGATGGTTTGGTGGAGTTTAACCCCTTCAATGCCAGCCACTGTGGAATTCAGCACTGCTCAGTGCCGAGTGTTTCCTGGCTGACTGCAGCCTCTGTACACCTCTCGTATTTAATCTTTTGTAACTTCTGAAGAAAAGCACCAATCTGTTTTATATTTTTTAAATGGTAGCTAATTAGGAGTGGTTTCAGAGGAGTGTATTTGTTTTGCTCCAACTACCGGCCAGTACTCATGTGAATTTTGAAAAAGGCCAGTGTCTCTCAAAGGGCATAACGCTGTATGCACCACGCTTGCCAAAATGTGCAATTGGTGCTCATCTCCATGCATGCCAAAATGTGAAATTGGCGCCATAAGGGTTAATGTCTCCTCCATAAGAGTGCTCATGAAACAGGTTTTTGTTGTAATTTTTAACCCTTTGTTGAACATATGGGCATGCATATATGTAAGAAATCACATTTACCAGTAGCTTTAAAACTTGCGTGGCTTCCTGTTGTGCAGCTTCCAGAGTTAGCATCGACATGGAGACAAACCCAAGGCCTGTAGGTCTCATCAGCGCACTGGACGAGCAGTTTGCTAAGGTGCAGAAAGGGGCAGAGAAAATTATCGCTGAAGACAGACTAGCTAGAGGTAACTACAACATGTGTGTGTGTGTGTGTGTGTGTGTGTGTGTGTGTGTGTGTGTGTGTGTGTGTCTGTCTGTCTGTCTGTCTGTCTGCCTGTGCATGTGTATGTGTGTGTTGTTGTTTTTTCACCATCAGCATCAGATAATATTTAGAGGAATCAGGAGAGAAGAAAGGTGGCTGTGGTTATTGAGTCATTTAGAGCTGTTGGAATATGTTCCAATTTCAACAGACAAATTTCTAAAGGTCTTGTAATGATTTTTTTGACAGCTGTGCAACAGAAAATGTTCCGGTGTTCGAGTGACGTGGAGGTGTCCGTGGCAGGGCCATACTGCCGCGTGCGACTTCCAGCAACTGCCAAGGGCATTCACTTGCTGCAGTTCTTGTCCCCCCTTACACCCACCAACAGTTACTTCTTCTGCCAGATCAGGCAACTAAGTGAGTGTGTAGATTTTGTGTGTAGAGTTGAAGGTCATGGAATGGGCTGGGTGTTTTAGTTGACAGACTGAGAGATGGAGGGAAGAATTGGAGAATGAGGGTGTGCTGGGGAAAGAAGATGGAGGGCCTTTGTTTTGAGGAGCTGTAGTTTTTGTTGTTGCTGTTGTTGGGTGGGGTTGGGGTTGTTTTTTTTTTTTGCTTGGTGGGTTTTTTATGGTGGGGATGGGGGGCGGTGTAAGATTACCGGGTATTATATGCAGGTCATTGTAACCGGCTTCATGGTATTTGCTTCTGGCAGACTAAGAACACAGGTTATATGGACTAACTTTGGTTCATACTCCAGCACCATGTATTATACTCTAGCGAAAGGTCCATCAAGATGTTGGATTTGCTGTTCACTGTGGCAACAATTGTTTGTGGCAGATGAAGACTCAGCAGTGAGTGTTGGAGTGGCTCCAAAAGATATTCCCCTCAACCGACATCCTGGGAAGTTTCGACCCTCAGTAGGCTGGCACTCACGCTTGGGCAAACTTTTCCGTAATGATCGGAGCGACGGTAACTTGGCAGGGCACCGCTACATGAGAGGTTAGTCTGTGTTTCGGCTTCCCTCTGATTCCTGTTAGCTGGACATCCACAGTGTCGCCACAGTGCAGTGTCACCCAATACCTATCCTATTTTTCAATTTTACTGGGGGAGGAAAGCCTGTTAACCCAGAGAGAAACCCCTAATGACCAGCCCGGTAGCCAGCAAAAATCAGTATCATGTCTCATGCTCAACCTGGGCTCGAACTCATGCTTCATTGTCGTGACAATGGTGACGGCTGTTTAGTAGGGTAGTGGCTAAGTCCGATGTGCTACCTATTAGACCACCGCTCCCTTTTTCACAATGTCTTTCATCAGTAGTATCAGCCACAGCAGTTAACACAATTCCTTTTACTGTGTTATGGAGTACTGAGCCAAGTATAGCTTCACCTCCTTCGATGAAGCAGAAGAATTAATTTGTACAGTAGTTCATTTCTGTTTGGCCTGAACAGCTAGTCCAGTCTTTATGCATGTTGATTATTTCCCCCACATGCTCTTGTGTTTCAGGAGATTGTATTGGCGTTGAAATGGAAGCATTCGCCACAGAGATGTCAGTCGCCCTCTTCAGTCGAAATTTTCGCCCAGTGGGGACGTGCTACTACACGCAGAAGGATCGCTCGCAGTTTCTGCCCACGATTGGCCTGTGTGGAAATGGTTATGAGATTCAGGTTGACGTCTGCTGGCAAAATATGAATGGCGGACCTCCTATTTTTAGTGTGGTGAGTCTGTGCTTCCTGTTGTGAATTGTATATTCACATGCTCTGCTGTTGACTAGGTCAACATTATGGAACTGCGTGTAGTTTTGACAGCTTAGCATAAATCGGTCACAATTCCCGTTCTGGTTTTAGATGTTATTCCTACATCTGCTTCACACTTACCATGCAGACATGTTTTGGATGTTTGATTAAAAAAAAGGGGGGGGGGGAGGGGGGGGAAGGATGTCATTTCAACTTTGTTCTCTGTGTCTCACGTACCTCTCTGTATCTCTGTTTGGTTTTGCTGGTTGTTTTTGAGATGAATGTTTTTGGTTTACAATTTTGTTTCCAGCCTCGTAACAGTCTGTGTCAGCACTAAACAATAGATACTTCATGCAGCTACAAGGTGGTACATGTACATATATCACAAACTGCACAAAACAGTCAAACAAGTGGAGTCAATGTGGTTACATGTATCTTCATGTGATGTGAGCAGGTGAACTTGGAGGACTGGTGTTTACCGCCCGGTGCGGTGGTGGACTCTGCTAATAACACTGTCACCGTGAAAGAACACACGTCACCTGCTGCCATACAGGCTCCCTACAGTTTAAACAAAGGTGTGTAGGACTTGAGGGGCACAGTGCGCGTAGTGTTACACACTGTGATACTATGTGATACTAGTGTTAGTAGGTTAGGCTTTGAGGTGGTGATGGTGGTGGTGGTGATGGAAGTGGGGGGGTCTAGTACTAAACATGCTAATTTTGCTTGTTTTGAGTAAACTGGTGTTACGTGTATGTAGTCGTGAAATCTGTTTGCTTAGTCTGTTTCTCATCTTTCTTGAATGAACTTTTCCCGTTCTTTTGTGGGGTTAAATGCTGACTGAGAGTGAGAATGATGCTACACCGTGGTGAGAGGTGGCACTCTGTGTGTGTGTGTCTATGTGTGTGTCTTTGTGTGTGTGTGTGTGTGTGTGTGTGTGTGTGTGTGTGTGTGTGTGTGTGTGTGTGTGTGTGTGTGATGCTGACAGACTGCATGTCATGTTTGGTCTCCAGGTTACAACCACTTTGAGATCTGCCTGGTGGATGACTTTGGTCCAGAACAACCTCCTCCAGCCATCGTACTGAGCACAGCCACTCCACTAGACCCACCACCTCTCTCACATTTCAAGCTGGATTTTCTTCGATTCTGGGCAGTGAATGAAGGCAAGGAAATGATCTTTCAGCTGTACATAGAGCATTCTGCTTCACAGCTTCATTATCAGCTATTGTTGTTTCTGATCACAGTTTTACTTTCTTCCAAGAATATACAGTACATCTGACTTAAGCTGGACTGTCTGGAGAGTGTAGTTAATTTTCTGTTATTGTTGATTTGTGTCTTCTTGGTTCTGGTAGTGATTAGAATCCAAGTGTTGGAACTCATCCAGTGGTGAAGTTGATCGCAGTTTGACATTCAGGCCAGTCTGGTCGTCAGTAGTGGCTCATGGAAATAACTGAAGGTTTTTTGAGGATGTGCTGTCTACTACAGTGCATTAACACTTTCGCCGCCGGACTGCTTGGCACTCTTCGCAAGCAACGCCACGTCTCACACTGCCAGTATCAGTGTGCCTTAAGCGATCATTACCCTGTTGTACAAGTCAAACTCCAAGACTGATCACTCTGGTGGTCTTCTTCTGGCTTGAAAACTGTTGCCCATGGAGGCGAAAGTGTTAACATGGAAGCAGGTGAGAGATACAGCTTGTAGATGAAGGTTTGAATATTGCTGTTGTTTGCAGCAAGTTGTGCGGTGCGAAGAGGTGACCTGGTGGGATGGGGCGTGCTTTACCTGGATGACAGTCTGCATCACGATGAGGAGCAGCTCGTAGTCTGCTACCTGACGGTCAACCGTAAGGTGCTGCTGGTTCGTGTCATGTTCCAGCCGCCTGGCGGATTCTACCCTCTCGTCATCCTGCCTCAAGGGGGTAAGACTTTATGTTTATGCACTTGCAGTTCGCATCCTTTTCTCCGTCCCCCAGCACTCTGTCTGTCTCTGTCTCTCTCTAACACACACACACACACACACACACACACACACACACACACACACACACACACACACACACACACACACATACGGCAGGGGAAGTTAAATTGCAATTTTTATTTTGTAACCACTCCAGTGGTTAAAACTTGTCGGAACGTTTCAGATAGCGTTATCTCTGTTGACATGTTGGGTTTGTGATTTCAGTGAACAGAGTACAGATGGAGTTTGGGGCCACCGTCATCAAGGAGCACCCAATCACGGAGGACGATGTCAAGATTCTCCTTCACGACACCCAGAAGATGATCGCCGAGGAGAATGAGGCCATCGCGCAGGGTCGCGACCCTCATGAGCTGCATTTCGAGGAATCACTACTTTTCCGTCCGCTGCCGAGTGCCAATCGTGCTGATGAACAAAACAGTGGCTCTATGGCTAAGGTCAAGGACACTCGAGTGGACCATACAGGAAAGACAAACAAGATGGCTACAGTCGTGACTGAACTGATGCTAGCGAAAAGCCGGAGTAAAGCAAGTTTGGTAAAATCACAGTCAACAGTGTCAAGCCAGAGTGACCAATCTCAGTCGCGAAGTTGTGTCATTTTATAGAACTGCGAGTTGTGAGGGGAACTAGAATAGCACAGCTGATGGGGTGTTCTGCTTTCAGTGATCTGGTCCTGAGTTTGGAGCCAATAATCTGTGCTTTCTTCTCATTGCCCCGTCTTTGATATCATCCGTCTGCAGAAGACAAGGATGTTAAATTGACAACCAACCAACCAACGGAGTTTTGAGTAGATGCACGTGGACCCTGATTTTAGGGATGGTTTTAGTGGAATCCCGCCGTCTTGTGTTGAGGACCTCCATTTTACCCTTTTTGTTACCTCGCTTTCTACTACGTTCTCAGAACTCTGGACTGTGATGGTGCTCAGTAATAGTTCTGACACTCTTCTAATCAGCATATCAGGTGAACTGTTTGACATATCAGTGAAAGGTCACCAGTGTCTTTTTCATTGTTGTGTACTTGGCTGACAAATGACTCAACACATACTGTGTGCAGTGGGACTGCTGTTTCTGCATATCATGACGTTAGATATTGATCTAGACGTATGTGAATCAAATGATACATACATGCTGCATTTGTACACCATATTATTTTTGAAAAACTTTTTTTTCTGGCCCTGCTCTTTACCGGCTCCAGTGGTGTTCTCCCAGGTCATGGGTGGAATCCACGGAGGGCTCGGAAGTTGGGGCAGTTTTTGTGGTGGTAGAGATGAGGATGATAGTGTGATGGAGGATTTTTGACAAACTTTGTTATGTTTGTATGGTGGTGTGCACAGCTGTGACTCATACATCCATATTTTTATAAGATGTCTTTGGATTTCTGGTGTGTGTGTGTGTGTGTGTGTGTGTGTGTGTGTGTGTGTGTGTGTGTGTGTGTGTGTGTGTGTGTGATTCAGTAGATGAATAAGATAGTGTACAGACTTCAAATGGAGTGAATGTACTCAGACTGCAACAGCAAGGCTTGATGGTCCAGCCAAGTACTGTCCCTGCCGGTCAGGGTTTGGGTAGTGTCAACAAGGGTAATGAATTTTATTTGTCCAAGTGTGTTTCCTATCTCAAACAAATGTCTGTGCTCCATATATATGTGCACCTCAATTGTTTGGAGTATCGGATTCATGAAACACATTATCTGGTCAAACATTACACATCACAGCATTATTTTTCTCTGAATGTCATTCCGTCCATGTTCACAAAAATCACTTGTTACATTTCACAGTGTAGAATCTGTTGATTGATGCAACCCAGAGACGGTGGTTTGTTGTCACAGCATTAATCACTCAACTATTACTTCAGTTGATTTTACAGAGTGTACAAAGCATAATACTGGTTTTGCACGTACTATCCTGTTTTGACTTCATCTTCAAGGCCATGAGCCACACCCGGGGAACCATTGAGAAGTTGGCCCAGAATGGCCAGGAATGGCGAACCTCACTTGCTTTCTGTTAGTCCGTTCCAGATCATACTTTCAAAATTATTAAGCGACGCTTACGTGGCTCGTTTTTGATGTCCATCACACTACAATAATCTTCATATAAATAGAAAATTAACTAAATTTTCTTCCACCTTAGAATTGTGACAAATAAAGAATCAATAAGTCATGTTGGGTCCGGATCTCCTTATGTTTCACTTTTTCATTGACACTATAAAATATTTGTCTAAATACTGCAACATAGGCTGAAACTAGACACTGTCACAGGCGTAACAGTCATGACTGTCTGGTTGGCTTCACACTAAACAAGGAGACATATAATGTAGTGAAGGAAAGTTGTAAATATGAGAATGTAGACTTTGTTGTGCTGCCATTGGCCAAAAAGATAATATGGCGTCTGCCTCTACATCCAGGACGATGAACATAGAGTACGTTGTCAATGCCCAAGTCATGGGTTTGACTCCAGCTAAGAGTCCAGACTGTGTGCTGTTTTATTGTTGTTGTTTTTTTCCCACTGTGCTTCTTCATCAATTTCACACCTGGGTATTAAAAACAATTTTGACGTCTAGACAACCAGCCAACCAACCAACCAACCAATCAAACTAACCAACCAACCAACCGAACCCCTTTCACCAAACCACTAAACCTTCCAGTTTTCAGGAAATTTATTTGTGAAGTGTGTGGTGAAATTACTTGTGTCACTTTGTGTGTTTTATTGGTGTTGTCACATACGTACTGCTTGTTCTTTTGTATCAATACTTACACTGTTCACTAACTGTGCTTACCGCTCGTACTGCTCAATCTACTGTAGCTGATTGTGTGTATGTTATGTAAATGTGCCGTTCCTTCTGTCAGTCCTGCAGAAACATCCCAGTCAGTTTTGTACACTTTCTAGTGTTAAGGACATCTCACCTGTATTTTGGATAGTCCTCGTGTTTGCAGTTCAGTTACACGTTTGCCATTTATCAGTCACTTCCCGCCGAGAGCCGGGACAGCTGAGTGGTAGAGTGTTGGACCTTCATTGCTTGGGTTGTGAGTTCGAGTCTTGGCTAGGAGCCAGATATTTGTGCTGGCTTTTTCCTCATTGCCCTATCTTTGATATCCCCCTTATGTGGTGGGAAAGGGGTAAACACTTAACTAGCCAACCAACCAACCAACCTCCTCTGTATATGTGTGTGTGTGTGCGTGTGTGTGTGTGTGTGTGTGTGTTCGTGTGTGTGTGTGTGTTCGTGTGTGTGTGTGTGTGTGTGTGTGTGTTCGTGTGTGTGTGTGTGTGTGTGCGTGTGTGCGTGTGTGTGTGTGTGTGTGTGTGTGTGCGTGCGCGTGCGTGCGTGCGTGCGTGCGTGCGTGCGTGCGTGTGTGTGTGTGTGTGTGTGTGTGTGTGTGTGTGTGTGTGTGTGTGTGTGTGTGAGAGTTTTTCCATGTGACTGGCCTCCATTGTTTGTTTCAATTTTAATTTCATCAAATGCATATATATTAATGTAGTGATCGCTTATTTTCCAGTGATTTCTTTGTCATTTGATTGTCTTTGTTTTGCATTACCCTTCAATCAGCAAAGATGGTATCAATTTTTTTTTTTGAAAATTATTATTATTTTGTTATATTTATTTATTTTTTTTTTTTTTTTATTTTTTTTATTTTTTTTATTTTTTTTTTTTTTTTTGGGGGGGGGGGAGTTTCTTTCTCAGCTTTACAGTTTTGAGGTTTTAACCCTTTTGCTAGTTCGATGGACGCTTTCATTTTTTTCTTTTTAAATTTGTTTAAATTTGCAATATTCAGAACAATGCGTCTTGGCAGCATATTCATATTTTTCACACATCTCATGATTATGTTTATACAGGAGAGTTCTTACAATACCACGTTTGTCAAGGTTTTTTTTTGTTTTTTTTTTTTGCTGCCACAACTCTTTGCCAACTCCAGTGGTGTTCCTCCCTGGTAATGGGTGGAACCCACGGAGGACTCGGAAGCTGGGACAATTTTTATTATGCATGATGATGGAGATGAGGTTGATAGTAAGATGATGCTATGGAGGTCCATGCGGTTTGGGATTGCGGGACAGGGCCGCATTCCACGCTTCCTGTCATAAATATCCCGGCATTAACCAGGCCCGGGAACTACGGCACCTGCGGTGCCGGCCGTGTAATCATAAGACGTGTCATACTAAGGGAAGCACCCCCAAAGTCGCACCCGTGAAGTGGGTGAAACTCGGCTGTGTGGCAACAGCCTCCCCATCGGGCCCATAGCACACCCGCTCTGGGTAGGAGCCGACCTAGGTAGGAAAAATCCCGCTTGCCTCGGCTGGGATTCGAACCCGGGTCTCCTGGTCCATAGTCCGAAGTGCTAACCACTACACTATGGGGGCCGGTAAGTTTATTTTTTTAACTGTCTTTTACAATGTATGTGGATTGTATATAGAGTGGTCAGGTATGTGTACCAGTATTAATCGGTAAACATTACATTCATTTTAATGTCAGGAAACAGAACCTCCTGCAGACTGATTGCTTGGGAAAACTGTGTGGTCTCTTTTGAATGTGTGCACAAAACCAGTCACTCCCTGATGCCACTTACAAGACTAAGGATCCTAGAATGTTCAGGGTGCTCAGTGGACTAGTGGTTAAGACTTTCATCACCAGTGTGAGTGATCAGGTTCTAGCCCTACTCGGGGCAAAGATTTTTCTCTCTTGTACGTTGCACTGTTCATTCGGGCCGCGCGTCAGGGTTCTGTCTGGGAACTGTCGCTTCCTTTCCCTCTGCATAATAAAACTGAATAAAAGCAAGTCTAAATTTTGAAACTGAAATTGCTGAGGTGACCCTTTGCAACGTCCAGTGTGTGAGAGAATGCGTGTGATTCATGTGAGCATGTGTGCTGGGTTCAATTCGCGGCTGTTCGGGCCAATTCAAGAAACAGGTAAAGCGCCCACGCAATACGCTGTTATTATGTTTACCAGTGATAAGGCCAACTTACATTGCGGCGTCTGTTGTCTCAGTGCCCGCGTGCATGAAGCTGTCACTGACTATGCATGTGACCAAGTCGTGCATTGTTAGGCACCACCAAAACACCTCCTGACGATCTGTCAGCCGTGACGTGTCCTCTTCTGCCTAAGATGCCGTCTGTCAAAACGCTTTATAGAGTAAGGGGTTATGGCAGGAGGACAAAGAAGGCAATGTTCGTGTGAGCATTTCCAACAGTATTTCTTCTAACATGGACGGTCACTTAATCAAGTGTCTCAGCCCCCAGATTTGCTTTTACCCCGGCAAACATTGAGGTTCAAACCATGTGTGTCCTTCTGTATACATATCGTATATACACGTCGTGTTTCAGTTTCAGTCTGTCTTCAGTCTGTAGTACTTCTGTATTATGTACATGCCTGTGGTTTGTTGAGTGCGTTTGTTTGTACTGAATGTTACAACCATGGTAAGCATTTACATTATCTGTATCAGCAGAGGGTCAAGAGTTTTCAGCTGGGTTATGTACCTGTTTGCTTGCTCGCATGTTCGTGTTTTTTGGTTGTTTTTTTTTTGCTGGCTGATCAGCTGTCAATATTTTATTTGCTGAATGTACATTGGAGTTTGTCACACTGACAGTATGCCGGTGATGGTTGCTCAATAGACACAGCTGTGATAGTACAGATCGATATCCTTTATTGAAACTGGTCAGCTGTTTGTTTCCGTCTTGCTTCGAGTTGTTTGTAACATACAAGATATGCTCCAGATTCACACACACACACACACACACACACACACACACACACACACACACACACACACACACACACACACACACACACACAGAGAAAGCCCCAGTACACTTTAAAGAGCTGAACGTTTGATGCGTGTTTTGTCGCTTGAAAACCATATCTCTGTACACGTAACATTCTGTTGTTATTCATGTATTCTTTTAAGACAAAAATGCTGATGAAAAACATTCTATCTGTGGACACATTTTATTTTCTGTGATCATGTTTAAAAGACTTGCAATACCTGTACGATGTATTTCAAGAGATGTATTTTGGAATAAAAACTACCAGGAAATGGAATGACCTCGTTACGGTTCATCTGAGGGATTAAATTTTCAGAGTGGTTGAAAAATGGACCATGTTGTTCGGTGTTTTTTTTAAGTTATTTTTGTTTGTTTGTATGGTTGATTTTGTTTTGTTTGATTGGGGTTTTTTTCCGGGGGTAGGGGGGGAGGGGTGTTATGTGTTGTTTTTGTTAAAGTTATTTTTGTTCCTTTTGTTTGTATGGTTTTGTTTTTGTTTTGTTTGGTTGGTCTTTTTTTTCCCGGGGGTGGGGGGGGGGTGGGGGGGGGGGTATTATGTGTAGTTGAATTTTGAAAGAAGCAGACCTGTTTCGAGCAAAACCCAAGACCTTGTTTGACACTAATACATCCTAGTTTTAAATGTATTGTTTACTTTGTTTCGTTTCTGCTTGTTTGTTTTTAATCAGCGCATTCAGGGCTTATATATTTGCTATGATCAGAGTTAACCATAAAATAATATCCGTTTCCCAGCGTTAAGTATCCGCTGCCTGCCTAACAAAAGCGGGCGTCTCGCGTGTCTACTGGTACTTGGTGGTAACTAAACGATCTACGTAGTCTCATGAAATGAGGAGGGGCAGTCAGTTTTTAGGGAGCAGCAGCTGTTTTCAGCACACTGAGACCGTGACCCCGCCCTTCTCTACCTCACAAATAATGGCCTTTGTTACCTTGCCCCCCCCCTCCCCCCTAACATCCCCACCCCATCGCCTTAGTCTCTGCTTATTGTATTCACTAAGTGGTGGTCTGAGCAGTTTGCGGCATATGGTTCTGTCCACTACTGAAGCAGCAGAACTGATCTATGCTTGAACGGTTATGTAGTGAGTGTCGGGTGGCAGTGCCGGGCTGCCGGGTATATTACGTGTGATTTTTAACACGTGGGGCATTCTTGTCGGGGGTCAGTGGTAACTGGTTGGTTCACTTCTTTTTTTGGTGGGTTTGGATGTGGTTCCACGTCCTTTTTTGTCATCATCAAATTTTATGTAAGGGGTGACATTTTTCCGAGTCAAACCCTGACTGAGAAACCCGGTCAACGTAAAGTATGGGCACCAGCGGAGGCCGGGGACTAGAACTCCAGACCCACAACTGACTGATTTGAGCTGACACTGAGTCCAACGCTTTGCCGTTTTAGCGACAATGGGAATCTTTCCGTTGGCCATTTGATTGGGGGGAGGGGGCGGAGGGATAGGGGAATGCCAGATTGTTGGACTTCTCGGGTCGTGAGTTCGAATCCCGGCTGGGGCCAAATATTGGTTCTGGCCTTTTTCTAATTGCCCCGTCTTCAATATCACCCATATGTGCACGTGTAGCGGACTCTCTCACTCCACAAATAAGGAAGCGGGACGAGGCGGCTTGGGTTCGGGACTTTACTCTACTGATGACGACAATGACGAATTACAATGACTGGACAAATTGACGACGAGCTGATGGAATGACAAAGTCATACCCTTCTCAGTGTGACAAAGGTGTTTTATCAATAGTTTATCAATATGGCCGACAGGTGGGATGCTGCTTGTAGGCCGTGCAATGATCAAAGTGAGCTCTGGGGACAACTCACACCAAAAGCTACACGCGGTGAACTCAAACTCAGGCTAGCCAATGAAAGATCGCTGTCTGCATGCCTTTACACGGTTGAACACCCTAAGCTAACCTGCATGAACCACAGCAGAAACTACTAGAATGTAAAACACATTTGGGAAAAACAGACTGATACTTAAATTACAGGCCAGACTATAGCTCTTAGCTCACAAGAAATTATGCCACAATCTTGGAGTACACATCCCATACTTAAATAGCAAGGTAAAGCAGAGGTCTCTATTGTAGTGGCTTTAACAAAAGACAAAGTTCTGTAATCAATATGCAAATTATGTGTACCTGCTTCATCATAAATGAACACGGAGTTAGTCCCCGTTACAAACTAAACAACACGTCGATTCAAGACGAAGCAACATGACTGCGCCCAACCGACCGGGCCTCACACAACCACCAAAAACTGTTCTCTCTCTCTCTCTCTCTCTCTACACACACACACTATATACTATACCATTACCATAACTACCCTGCCACATATACCCCCCTGAGCTTGAATGGCGTCCTCGCCATGACCTGATAAATCTAAAATACTGATAAACTATCAGCTATGTATAAGACAAGACTAAACTATCAGCTATGTACAAGACTAGATTACTAGTTAACAGATCATTTCCCATGGGAGAAAACTTGCTCGATCCATCTTCTGGCCACGTCACGCTGGGACTCAGCATCCAGGAACTTCATGAAGAATTCCACAGCTTGGAAGTCCGGTGTCAGAGTCTGCTGACTCAAAAGTCGGAAATCGCCGGACATCATCCAAGGTGGCGGTTCTCTGGCCCTGACACTCCGTCTGGGCAGTGGTTGCGGTGGTTGACGAGTTTCCTCCTCTTGCTCCCTTAGAACACGATCCTCGTCCTCATCTCCACCGTCCGCACCATCTTCCTGAACCAATGTCTCATCTGGCTCGTTGTCCTGGGTACCCATTTCACCTGCCTGAGAAGCTTCAGCTGCGCCATCCTCTTCTGCAGCGTCAACTTCCTCACCTCCATCTTCTTCATCCATCATGACGTGTTGAAATGACACGTCATCAACTTCATCGTCACTGGTGCTGACCCCTTCGGATTCTGGATCTATGTACCTGCGTCTCTCGTGTCTGCGTCTTCGTCGCCGTGACTTGACTGCGGGCCCTGGCACAGGTTCCTGGACAGGTTCAGCTCCCTCCAACCTGAGACCAGTGGGTAGCAGCAAGTTCCTGTGGAGAGTTCTCTTTCTTCCAGTCCCGTCTTCCGGTCGAACCACATAGACTGGAATTTCCTGGTTAGGCTTTTTCCAAGACCTCGTACACCTCCTCCTCCCACTTATCAGCCAGTTTGTGTTTTCCATCAAAGGCGACTTTCTTCACTAAGACGCGGTCTCCCACTCTAATCTCCGCTCCCCTAACCTTCTGATCATATGTTCTCTTCTGTTTCTGTCTTGCTCTGTCGGCAGCTCTCAACGCCAGCTCGTAGGCAGTCTCTAGTCTGTTCTTCAGCTGTTGAACGTACTTGGTCAGTGGTACACCCTCCTCAGTCTGGCCAAGTCCAAACACTGTGTCCACAGGCAGCCTAGGTTCACGACCAAACATGAGCTCATACGGAGAAAAGCCCGTTGACTCGTGCCGTGTACAGTTGTATGCGTGGACCAGAGCAGCGATGTGAGACTTCCAGTCGCTCTTCTGTTGGGGTGGTAATGTGCCAAGCATGTCCAGAATGGTCCGATTAAAGCGCTCGCACATCCCGTTGCCCATGGGGTGATACACTGTCGTCTGCGACTTGCTGCATCCCAGTAGCTTACACAGTTCCTGGATGATGCGTCCGACAAAGTTGGCACCTTGATCAGAGTGCAAACGTCTTGGAATGCCGTAGTGCACCACAAAGTTACTAAAGAACACGTCCGCTGTGGTCTTGGCAGTCATGTTACGGGTTGGCACAGCCAGCGCATACCGCGTGAAATGGTCCACCATCACCAAGACGTGCTGGAATCCGCCCTTCGACGTCTCAAGGGTGAGGAAGTCTACGCTGACGAGCTCTAGTGGCTGGGTGGTGACGATGTTGACCAGAGGTGCACGGCTGTTGCAGGGAGTCTTACGCCGGATGCAACGGGGGCATTTCTGGATCCAATTCTCCACATCCGCAGCCATACCAGGCCAGAAAAACCTGTCGCGCAGAAGACTCAGGGTGCGGTCACGACCAGGGTGTCCCCCATCATCATGCAGACTACGTAAGACATCCTGAATGTACTGGCCAGGCAGCACGAGCTGGTTGCGTTGCTTATCATCGATGATCACGTCCCTGTACAGAACACCGTCAATAAGCTTGAGCCTACTTGCCGTCTGGTGGAGTGTTCTATGGTGAGGTGAGTCCGTCTTGGGCGGGTTGGTGTTTCGCCTCAAAGCCTTTACCCACACACTCAGAACTGGATCAGCTAACTGCGCCTTCTCCAAATCCTCAGCAGACAGCATATCCAGGCTCTGACCAGGGACGTTGAAAGTTTGATCGACCACACATGCTGACATGGAGACACACTCGACGTACGGGACTGACTGAGAAGAGTTGCATACCGCCCGCACCGTCTCCGCGCTGATGTGCTCCTGATCGTGCCGCCCAGCTGCTGGTTCCGATCCTCCCGCTGGTAGTCGAGAGAGGGCATCTGCAGCAGCGTTCCCAATACCTGGCTGATACTTGATGTCAAAGTCGAACGACGCAAGCGCAGCCAGCCAGCGGTGACCTGTGGCATCAAGACGAGCAGTGGAGAGAACATATGTCAACGGGTTGTTATCCGTGAAAACAGTGAATGTATGTCCGTACAGGTAATCATGAAACTTTTCTGTCACGGCCCATTTCAACGCTAAAAACTCCAGTTTATGAGCAGGATAGTTACGCTCTGCTTTGCTGAGACCTCGACTTGCGTAACAAATCACCCGCCGTTGGCCATCCTGCATCTGGTAGAGGATCGCTCCCAGTCCATGAGTGCTGGCGTCTGTTTGCAGTACAAAGGGACTCGAGTAGTCTGGGAAACCAAGAATCGGCGGTGACGTCAGACATTCCTTCAACTGCTGGAAAGCGTTCTCCTGTTCCGGTCCCCAACTCCACGGCACGCGTTCAGTCTTAGGAGTGGATCGCTTCCCCTTGCGCTTGCAACCCTTCGTCGGCGCTGGCATGAGAGCGGTGAGAGGTCGAGCAATCTGTGAGAAGCCTTTCACAAATCGCCGGTAGTACCCGCAGAATCCCAAGAAACGACGTACATCCTCAGGGCTCTTGGGGGTTGGCCAGTCCTTCACCTTCTCGCACTTGTCGGGGTCTGCCTCAACTCCAGCCGAGGAGATGATATGTCCCACATACTTGACCCGTTCCTGGGCGAAAGCACATTTCTTGGGGCTAAGTTTGAGACCACAGTCCCGAAGACGACTCAAGACCTGCTCAATCCTCTCCAGATGCTCCTCGAAAGTGTCGGAGAAAATGATAATGTCATCAAGGAAGACGAGGCAGATGCGGAGATGCAAGTCGTCCAAGCAGTCCTCCATCAAGCGCTGATACGTTGCCGGTGCGTTGGCTAGACCCATCGCCATCCGGTTGAACTCAAAGAAGCCGAGGGGTGCGATAGTAAAAGCAGTCCGCTCCTTGTGTTCTTCCTTGATTTCAATCTGATGGTATCCCGATTTCATATCAAGCACTGAAAAGAACTTGGAACCTGCCAATGTGTCCAACATCTCCTCAATTCTGGGTAAAGCATAAGAGTCCTTGATGGTTCTTGCGTTCAGTTGTCTAAAATCAATACAAAGTCTCAGCTCATTGTTCTTCTTCCTGACAAGCACAACGTTAGACGACCATGGTGAATGGGACCTCCGTATGATGCCACTGTCCAACAGCTGTTGCAAATGATCACGCACTTGGTCGAACATTCCCGGGGGAACACGTCGATGTCGTTGCTTGAATGGCACGTTGTCGGTGAGGTTGATGTCATGGAGAACTTTCGCAGTGAACCCAACATCCAGGTCGCCCTTGGAAAAACAGTCCGGAAACCTGTGCAGGAGTTCCTCAAGCTGCTGTACTTCAGCCTCTGAAAGCGAGTCTGACGCTATAGTGATCTGATCCATGAACGTCTCACCGTCCTTCACCTCATCACCCTCCGATGTCTTCCTGGCCTCTATCGTCACAGGTTGCAATTCGCAGAGGATCGCCCTTGGAGGAACACTTACAGTCTGAGTAGTGATGTTGGCCACGTGGACGTCCACAAAACCGTTCTTCGTGTGCGTATAGTTGACCAGAGAAGGCGTGATATCCAAGAGGGCATTAACCGGGCTGGCCGACGTCGGCTGAAGCATGGCACAAACAGCTTCGTGGTCCACCCCTTTGTCGATGATGCCTCGGATCACCATGGTAGTGTTAGGCCTGACGATGATGTTCTGAGCTTCGCAACTACGGACGATACCCAAGGCTTCCTTTCGGCTCAGCTCCTTCTGCCTCAACGCCATACACCTGAAGGCCAGATACCAGGGCGTGTGAAGCTGGGCAACCTGTAGAAACTTACAGCCGTTGTCGTCCTTGCATCGTGACATAAAATGGGCTAAAACGTTCGTCCCCAACAGAACAGGCACTGTGGAGTTGTAACGACTGTTTGGAACAACTAACAATAGACACTGCTGGCTCTCCTGGCTCTTGACACCTGCGCCTGAAACTGAGATGTCCACGACGATGTAGCCCGAATACGGCAACGTGTTACCATCCGCGCATTCGATGTGCAAGACCTCATCCAGTGGATGCAGCGGCGAACTTGCCAGGTGGGTATGGTACCATTCTTCACTGATGGTTGACACCGTGGATCCCGTGTCCAAAAGCGCTTTCAACTTCATACCGTCCACCTCGATGTCCACTTCGTTGCTGGATCCTACCAGATCAGAAATCACTGAAGCAGACGTGGCATTCCGCCTGGGACGTTGCATAAGGACGCGGGCATCTACAGGCCGCCCTTCCCTGTAGGCCCTTTCCCGTTTAAATGCTTGGCGCTGTGGTCAAGGCGGACGCGGCATCCCACGCGAATGTGGCCCTTTTCGCCGCACCTGTAGCAGGTAGGAACGTCTTCGTCTTCTCCAGCAGGACCTGCGCGCGAACTTGCAGACTGTTGTCCACCCCAACCTCGACCTCGGCCCCTGGAACCTCCACGACGGTCGCGGTAAGAAGTAGGTGCGTCTGGTTCGGCTTGCTGTTTCTTCAGTCGCTCTATTTCGGCAGTTAGCTGTTGAATGCGGGCTTCCAGTTTCTGTCCCTTCGGGTCCTCCTTCGATACTGCAGATGACTGTGCCATCTTGTCAACAGCAGGCTTTTTCTCCGTTTCCCGCAGGGGGCCGTATTGCTCCATCCGGCGGATCTCCACCCTTAGCCTGTCAAAGTCCGTAATGGCATCGAATTTATGGCCAGACTTGTCTCTCAGGTGCGGAAGCAGCCCCGTCCAAAACATGGTCCGCAGCTTGTCGTTCCTGTCCGCCGGCTCCACCTTCCCGAGACTTTCGGCCTGCATCAAGAGGTCCTCTAGACGACAGCTCCAGGTAGCCACATCTTCCCCTTCTCGTTGACGGGCACTGTAGAATTGCGCCAACACGCTCTCTTTCTGCTGGACGGTCCCGTAAATGCTGTCGAACTTGGCGAGAAGGTCCTCGAGGGTTGCACCTGTCCCGAGACGCATCGCCACTCGCGCTGCTTCGCCCCTCAGAGATCGACGAACGGCGTCCATAAGGTCAGAGCGTCGAGTACCTGCCTGCAGAAGGCTGTTCACCTCGTACTTCCAGAGGTCGTAGGTCGCCTCTGCATCTTTACGGCCGCTGCTCCCATTGAAGACGGAAAGACGAGGAGCTTGCATTAACAAAGTAGGCTGGCTGTCCGGCTCCTTCTTCACGCTGCCTGACGCCAACGTTGCATAGTCCGTAAGCCAGCGGTGCAAATCTTCCTTGCTGTCGCCCTTCGGCTTTAGGTCAAGCTCCCGGAATGATGCCAACAGCTTCTTTTCCTCTTCAGACGGCTCCATGACTCGCTTTTTAACCAGATTGGTAAATAAAACAAGGAGCAAACAACTAACCGAGCAATGAGGCAAATTCAAAATGTGGAAATTAGAAACAAAGCTTAAAGTCAAACTGTATCATAAAAGCTATCAGTTATCCATATCAATGTCCGTTGACTGTCAATCATACAAATGCAAAGTCACTTCCAAAATTGTACATCTGCCATACTTTGCATGCAGTCACAGTTGCCTTCTGTCGCTACTTGCTTGGGACTCGATGTTGTCGTTGCTGTAGCGGAGCGGAAGGTCGTCCGATTCGTCACTCCAGAAGTCCGTGTCGTCGCTCCGGAAGTCCGTGTCGTCACTCCAGAAGTCCGTGTCGTCACTCCAGAAGTCCCTTATTGGGCGCCATTTGTAGCGGACTCTCTCACTCCACAAATAAGGAAGCGGGACGAGGCGGCTTGGGTTCGGGACTTTACTCTACTGATGACGACAATGACGAATTACAATGACTGGACAAATTGACGACGAGCTGATGGAATGACAAAGTCATACCCTTCTCAGTGTGACAAAGGTGTTTTATCAATAGTTTATCAATATGGCCGACAGGTAGGATGCTGCTTGTAGGCCGTGCAATGATCAAAGTGAGCTCTGGGGACAACTCACACCAAAAGCTACACGCGGTGAACTCAAACTCAGGCTAGCCAATGAAAGATCGCTGTCTGCATGCCTTTACACGGTTGAACACCCTAAGCTAACCTGCATGAACCACAGCAGAAACTACTAGAATGTAAAACACATTTGGGAAAAACAGACTGATACTTAAATTACAGGCCAGACTATAGCTCTTAGCTCACAAGAAATTATGCCACAATCTTGGAGTACACATCCCATACTTAAATAGCAAGGTAAAGCAGAGGTCTCTATTGTAGTGGCTTTAACAAAAGACAAAGTTCTGTAATCAATATGCAAATTATGTGTACCTGCTTCATCATAAATGAACACGGAGTTAGTCCCCGTTACAAACTAAACAACACGTCGATTCAAGACGAAGCAACATGACTGCGCCCAACCGACCGGGCCTCACACAACCACCAAAAACTGTTCTCTCTCTCTCTCTCTCTCTCTCTCTCTACACACACACACTATATACTATACCATTACCATAACTACCCTGCCACACACGGAAAAGGACGTTAAACCCCAAACACCCACCCCACCCTCCGTTGGCTGATTGGTTAGTTCGGGTTGAGCGTCACCACCCCAAGAGAAACTGCATTGCTTGTCTTCCGTTACACACTCGCCTGGCTTTTGTACTGACTGCACGTGATCGGCTGAATAGTGGCATCTCCAGGGAGCAATCTCATTGTGGCCACCTCCCCTTTCCCCCATCCTTCACCCCCCCTCCCCCCCCCCCCCACCCCTCCTCTCTCCGTGCCTCCAGCTGTGGGTCAGACAGTCGACATCTGTCAACAATAATATCTCGAGTATCGGTTCCCATCACTTTCCACTCGTGACCCACTAACTTCTCAAATGTTTTGCTGGGTGTGTAAGGTAGGTAAAGAAACGTTTAACGAGCACTATCATGATATTTGTGAAGCCGGCTGTCGCCAGAGACACACCTCAGTATGTGTTTCGAGTTGCCCTATTTGTCTGTCAGCCTCTAGCTACAGTTCGTCTGTTTATTGTTTGGGGGGGGGGGGGTGTTGTTGTTTTTGTTTTTTGTTGTTGTTTGGTTTTTTGTTTGTTTGTTTGTTGGGGGTTTTCTTGTTTTTTTTGTGGGGTTTTTTTTTTGGTTGTTGTTGTACATGTAGTTGGGTTGTTTTTTTTTTTTTTTTTTTTTGGGGGGGGGGGGGGGTCTACCGCTCTGCATCACAGGATCTGCAGTGGTTGAATCCACAGATATTGCCTGTGTATGTCACAGTCCGTGTCTGTTTAGTCATGATCTGTGCGGGACGGTGTTACTTGGTCATAGTTTCTTTTGCTCACTTTATCATGGGGTCTTATTGTAGCCAGGCCATTTGTACACACGTACCTACTGGGACAACATTCCGTTGCAGCCAAACAACAACCTTCCTGTACGTTGTTGTCGACGTTGCCGGGTATGTTGTTGTTGTTGTTGTTGTTGTCAAGTTATTTTCAGTTTCGTTGCTTTCGGTGTTTATCAGCTTTTTTTGTTTTGTTTTGTTTTGCTTTTTTTAAATTTGGGGGGCTGGGTGAGGGGGGCTGGGTGAGGGGGGGGGGTAAATTTTCTTAGTTATTATGTCACTTCTTGGCCGGTTTTGTACAACTTGACTGGCCGGTGTCGGCGTAGTTTGTCTGCATATTCCACATCGTCCCGCAACTGACACACACACACACTGACACACACACACACACACACACACACACACACACACACACACACACACACACACTGGCAAACATGCACGCCGGCACACACGCGCACGCACACATGCACGCGGCGTACCGTCACACACACACACACACACACACACACACACACACACACACTGGCAAACATGCACACACACACGCGCACGCACACATGCACGCGGCGTACCGTCACACACACACACACACACACACACACAATGCCTTTTGTCTGGCACGGCCGATTACGCTCCGGGTCGTGCCCCCATACGAGTGTGTCACGTGTCAAGCGAGTGTGGGAGCCAAATCTGTCACGTGACAATTTGGAAGCCAGGGATTGGCCTGAGAGTGCACGTGCGTGCGTGCCAACAGTTGACAAGTTTAATGTGTGCTGGCATGCAAGGGGAATAAGGGTTGGAGCGACGTTTTTAGGGGAGTGCGGGAATGGAAAGCGTTTCACCTGGTCTCAGTTATCGATCGAACTTTAACGAGTTGAGTTTAGGCGCCATTACAATCATAGTTGTATGTGGAGCCTCCCCCCCCCCCCCCGCTCCGCCGAAATTGAAAACCTGCCCGGTCTGTGGCGGCGCGGACGGCTCGGCTCGGAAAGCACTCAGTGCGGCTTCGCATTAATTTTTGGCGACAGTCTTTGCTATTGAAAACGTGGTTTAAAGATAGAATTGTTTCACCACAAAAAGCCGGGCTATAACACTAAAACTCTAGAGAAAATCAGTGAGAAAGCAGACTTTCAGATTGAGAGATAGAAGTGGAGGAAGGCATTCAGTTGCCAGTGCACTTTCTTCCGAAGACAAATCTGTATTTAAAAAAAAATGTAATCTTTTTATCATGGGTCGTGTGTGTGTGTGTGTGTGTGTGTGTGTGTGTGTGTGTGTGTGTGTGTGTGTGTGTGTGTGTGTGTGTTCAAGTTACTCAAACCGGAAAACGGAAACAACTGCCGGAACACAAAAAGAAAGCCCACCAAAACAAACACACACATAACAGCAACAAAAATCAGACATACACATGCCCCCCCCCCTCCTCCCAACACACACACACCAAAACAAAACCGTGCAAAACCGCAACTGAAACGCGGCAGAAAAACAAAACAAAACAAGAAAACCCGACCAACCAAAGCAACGAACAGATCGTACAGCCGAATAGATTAGGTCAAGCGACTGATGATTATACACTGATCCTGTTGCCCCAAACGTAGCGGCTGACAACTTTACGTCATTGTCGTGATTACGCACCGCCGGCCGGCTTTTCGGCTCAAATGCTTTCATCAGTCAGGGATTTTGATCTGATCAAGAATTTTGCCCCTCCGTCAGCGTTTCAGTCGTATCAGTACCCGCCCGGATCTTCGCACGGTAACCTACAGGAGTTGCGCGGTAGTGGCGACCTATGACCGTGGGAATATTGTCGTATGTCATGCGTAAACGCAACACCTGGTACTTAACTGTTCCTCGCTACGCTACTATAGTAGGCGGTCTTCTTTTAACCTCACAACGCCCCCTGCAATTGGCTCGTTGTTCGCCAGTACTATGTGATTAGGAAGCTCTGTAATTCTCACTGTGGGCACGCCACAGTCTCTCCTCTTATCGTGTTTGTCCTTCAATCATCGCTCCCACTTTTCACACCTCGGGGGTCTGCCCCACCCCCACCCCCCTACTTGTCGCTTGTCCCGCCTCGGGCAGACGCGAGAATTGTGGCCGCTATGCACTGCCGGGCACGCACTGACTTCACAGTTTGCGTGGGGCCGGTGTGAGAGGGGAGAGGGGCGTGAAAGTAAATAGTAAACTCATTGGTTGTAGTGGTAGGTTGTGCGTAACCCAGTTTCCTGACCGGCACTCAGTTGTGGGTTGTGTCGTCTGCCGAATAGTGCCGCGAACTTCATTGCGATTACTAGTACGTCCCTCCGGCCGGACTGACTCAGTCGCCGGGTACCGTGCCTCGCCGCCGGCCTTTCATCCTCCCGCCGGTAGAGGGTCACGCATCCACGCGCCGCATTCGTTTGATCCTCCAGCTGGTAGTAGAACAGTGACCTGAAGCAGACAGCATGACCCATACCGCTCACTCCACCCCCTTGTCGGTCCCCTTTGATCTGGGAGTTGCGCGTGGCGTGGACCGCTAGGGCCACGCGAGAACCCAAACGCGTTTGCGCGTGGCTTGGGTCGCGCGTCCTGCGCGCTGATTGGCTGCCGCAACTCTCACCTGCGCGTGCGTGTTGGGTCGGTGTATTTGATGTGGAGTGAGCAGGGGCCGGCAGGTGTTGTGGGGTTGTGAGATTGTCGTTGTTTTGGCGAGCTGGTCTCCAGTCAGATCTTCATCAATCTCTCCTAAACTGCCACGTACAATGCGACCTCCCGCTAAATTTCTACAATTTGATATTTCTTTGAACTTGCCGAACCACTGCCGCGGGTTTTTGTTCAACTGACTGACGAACCTGGACTATGATACAATCACAGCGGAGGGGATAGTACCGTTAGGAAATTAATGGTTAGCAAAGTAAACAACGTAAGATCGGCAGCTGAATTTTCACGTGAATTTCACTAAATCCCCCCCTTCCCCTTTCCCTGCCGGGCACCCCCCGCCCCCCCCCCTCCGACGGAAACTGATTCGTTTGTTGTTTTTGTTAGTTTTTTGTTGTTGTTTGTTTGTTTGTTTTTGTTCAAGTTTTTTAATGCGAAAATCAGCACTTTAGAAACACAGAGAGGTTGTTTTGATTAGGTTATAATTAATAAAATGTTATAATGCACGGCGTCACATGTTTTGCCCGTATCAAACGCTTGCTTCTGTTTTTCTTTTCAGTTTTATGTGTTCCGTTCACTGTGGTCGTCGGTCAGTGCTGGACCCGCAAAAGCAAAACAAAACAACAATCTAAATAAAGGGGGAAAAATCGGCACAACAGTGTAAGCTGACTAAACAGCATCTTTAACCAAACCTCACAAAACTTTAGAGAAAATCGACGAAAATCCATGAACATTCCATATAATTTCTAGCAAAATTGGGGGAAAAAAGGTTGAAACCGCCCCCCCCCCCCCCCCCGAGAAATGCATGAAACCCTTTAACAGTCCATCAGAAAAAAAATCACACAAAATAATGCGATTTTTTTCAGCAAAAATGCTGGCGAGAACCAACTAAAGTCGTGGAATATGCTTTTTCGGTCAAGGTTGGTGATCAGCAAAGTGACGGTACGCCGGGTAATGATTCGGGCGGTTAAGCGGTGAGAACCTTTTTTCCACTTTTTATTTGCCTTTTTATTTTTTTATTTTTTTTCTTTTGCATATTAAACTTGCAAACCTGACCCCGCACTATGCTTTGTCCACACTCAGTGATATGTATATGTAATAAACAAGGACGGATGCCGGTGTGGGAGCTGGCCGGAGGGGGTGGGGGGGTGGAAAGCGCCTTATAATATTAAAAAAAAATAATAAAACAAGCGGGCAACTTTGAGCTTGCTTGCTTTTGTTATAGAGTTTCAGTCAGCAGGGGGAAATAGCGCGGAAGAAGGAGCAACATTTATCACTATGGCCGCGGGTTTGCTGTTTGTCCCACAGTATGGCGACTGCCCGGCCACCCAATCTACCACACAACTTACACAGCAGTCTGCAGAATAAATCAAAACGTTACGTTCTTTAAACGGCACCACATGCGCTGTTTTAAAATACACGCATTTACTGGTTTCGTGGTGAACACTAACTTCTGTGTTATAAACAGCAACTACGCTAATGACTGAAGGTGTGTGTCACGACGGTTGCGGCCCCGAGTCACGTGACTGATATGCACGTCAGTATACTGACACCCACCGGCTCACGGTACGGCATAGTCAGGCCGCACTTTACGTGCACATAATCATGGCGTAAGTTATGGTTCAGCCTTGGAGTAGCTTCTTCACTAAACGGAATCTAGCGATAATGTCACGTGACGACTTTTCCGGCGAAACTGAGTCAGGATTAAGTTGGTTAAGTGGGTTAGGAAAAAAAAGTCTTATGGATGATCTCAGAGTAAACACGAAGTGACCCGGAGAGAGAGGGGGGGGGGAGGGAGGGGGGAGCTCCATGTCATAGTATCCGCTTTGTTCAGGCCAATAGAGTGATAGAAAAAAAGATAGATTAATCTTTGCCAGTTATCTCTCCACCAGTTTTTTTTTTTTTTTTTCAAAGTTCACAACAGCAAAAAATACATTCACCTCCTGTTCCTTGAGTAGTTCCGTCACCCCATCATCCAAAGTCCTTGAAATGTTTTCATTGTTAGTAGTGCTCACATTTTGCCATGTTAACCTGAAGTCAGTTCCGGGTTTTGTAAAGAATGTCTTCAGTCGAACACGGATTTGTTCCGCACATGTCTCCATTATCAGGTGACAGGTACCGGTTTGCCATGTCACCTGCCGACTACCGGATGGAGTGGATGTTTAGAGTAGTGGATATTTTAAGGTTTATTGTGCGCCAGAATCAGGAAAGCTCATCATGCCTTCACAATCCTGCGACCTGTCTGGAGAGCCACTGCCATTTCCACCAAAACCAAGCTGCGGATTTTTATTTTATTTTATTTTTTTGCCCCACCTCTTTGCCAGCTCCAGTGGTGTTCCTCCCAGGTCATGGGTGGAACCCACGGAGGACTCGGAAGCTGGGACAATTTTTATTATGCATGATGATGGAGATGAGGATGATAGTAAGATGATGCTATGGAGGTCCATGTGGTTTGGGACTGCGGGACAGGGCCGCATTCCACGCTTCCTGTCATAAATATCCCGGCATTAACCAGGCCCGGGAACTACGGCACCAAGACGTGTCATACTAAGGGAAGCACCCCCAAAGTCGCACCCGTGAAGTGGATGAAACTAGGCTGTGTGGCAACAGCCTCCCCATCGGTAGAGTCACCCAAACCAGCTCTAACAGGATCCAGACCTTCATCAATACTTGAAGTGCCTCCGACAGATCCTCCGTCTCCGGTGGTTCGACAGAGTGCCAAACCGAGACCTGTGGACGAGGACACATCAGGAGAGTATCACAGCTCAGATCAGGAGAAGGAAGTGGCGATGGGTTGGACACACCTTGCGGAAGAGCCAGTCTAATGTCACCCGACAAGCACTTGACTGGAACCCGCAAGGAAAGCGAAAAAGGGGGCGCCCAAAGCAGACATGGGGGCGTAGCCTCCAGGACGAGCTGAAAGCCGCCGGCCAAACCTGGGAGGCTGCAAAAACAGCAGCCAGAGACCGCAGGAAGTGGAGAAGAACTGTCGAGGCCCTATGCTCCACAAGGAGTAAAGAGGAATGATGATGATGAAGTGGAAAATTCGCGTCTGTTACAGTTTAAACATTAGCAAAACAGAGTGAGAGTCGTTTTTGGTTCGTTTATCAAAATGCCACGGCACTGACATCCGCTGGAGACACCTCATTTCAAATATTCAACTGACGATAACGGATGCGGCAGTGATGTTTTTTCTAGAATGTTTTTTGGTATTTTTTATGACACATTTATTTATTTATTTTGGCTTAGCAAGAACCAAAGTTAAATTTTAAATATCATTTTGGCCTAACCGTAGACTGGAGTTCAGGTGCGCCGAAAAAGACGGATAAAAATGAATTGAAAACCTTAGCTATTGCCGGTATTTCAGTTGTTTTAAACTGTTTTATTTTGTTTGTTTCCATATACAAGAACCATACATACTCTACTATCGTGGGACACAACAGGCTATAGGCTTATCATAGTGTCAAGTGTCTATGACAAAAAGACGAGTTATGGCGGAGACAATATTTCATAAATAATAATAATAATAATAATAGGGCGCCTATCCCCGTGGAACGAGCTCTAGGCGCCTTACAATCTAAAGCCCCCCCCCCCCCCCAAAAAAAAAAAAAAAAAAAAAAACTACATTCACTCAATGTACACTACGTAAGAACAACTAAAACACACACACACACACACACACACACACACACACACACACACACACACACACACACACACACACACACACACACACACACACACACACACACACACACACACACAGGACAGACAGAGACCAAGATTAAAAACCAAGAACAAGTACCAGTGATAAAACTCAAAACAAAAGAACAGATTAAAATGAGACAGACAAAACCTACAAGACATACATCACATACAACGAGTAGGATACATAGTTGCCGGTATTTTTCTTCTTCTTTTTTCTTTTTTTTTTTAAACCCACCGCTCAAGGGAGCGACTCTTGTAAATTTTGCCAAAACGATTAAATTCTGATAAATTCAGTGTTCGGCTTGTCAGTGTCTGTCATTTTTTTTTTCTTCTCAGAGGACATGCATTTCCTGAACAAACTGGAAAGAAAAAGTACAGCATTTCATAAAACTGCTTACATTTGGGGATGGGGGGCGGGGGGGGGGTGTGGACAGGTAGAGGCTGAGCAGAGAGTGGCATGCGAGTAAAAGAGAAGGAAAAAAAAATCATGTACATGTGTTTGCTTTTCATTCGCCGAGTGCTCGTACATGGGTGATAAATCACGTGACCTCTACGCTCTCACCTGCGGGCACACTCCCTCTGTCCCTCGCACGTGCTCCACTAGTCTTTCTCTGCCGCGTTTGCCTCCCCACCCAGCAGTACCCCTTACCCCCTCCCTCGCCCCTCACCCCGCTCACCCAACCCTACCCCACCCCACTCTCCATCCACCCTACCCGCACGCCATTTCGTATAATGAGCGCGCGCAAAGCAATGGTCATGAAGTTTTCTTTCTCTCAATGTGCCGCTTTCAGAGTTTCTACTTTTCTTTTCTAGAGCCCCCCCCCCCCCCCAACCCCCTCCCAGCCCCCCCCCCCCAAGCCCTTGTGTTATGTTGGTGACGTATTGTTTGGTTAACTTGTAGTGGAGAGTTGGCACAGGCAATGGAAATCAGTGACGACTGACAATCTGAAAAGGAGTGCGTATTTTTGTTTTACACATAGTTTAGTCAATGAAACAATCTTGGTAACTTTTTTTTTTTTAAACTGAGTTTGAGAGGGGTTTTGTGTGTGTGTGTGTGTGTGTGTGTGTGTGTGTGTGTGTGTGTGTGTGTGTGTGTGTGTGTGTGTGTGTGTGTGTGTGTGTGTGTGTGTTTCTACTCCTGTTTCATTCAGCTAATTGTGTGTGTGTGTGTGTGTGTGTGTGTGTGTGTGTGTGTGTGTGTGTGTGTGTGTGTGTGTGTGTGTGTTTAAAATTGAAATCTTCATTATTCGACCTCACAGTCGATAATAGAAGCAAGAACATTTTTTTTTTTTTTGCACGAAAATGTATTTTGCATAAAGTATTACTGCAAAACAAAAACAAAAACACAAACACTGCCAACTCGACAAGTGTTAAAAAAAAATAGAATATACGTAACAATGTTTTAACCACAACACCACCACCACCACAATAATGACAAACAAGAACAACAACGCTATCATGATGTACACAGACATTAACCATTAACCACAACAACACACCAAGAAACAAAACTGTACCCGTACGACATAAAAAGTGAGCGGCAGCTGTTCCGCGTTTGATTTTCATGGGGGGGAGTGGAGGGCAAAGGCGGCCAGAGAAAGAAATTAATCGCCATTAGAAAAACCAGAACTATGGCCTGGCTCCGTGCTACCGATTTTCCGTGTGTGTCGGAATTCTCTGAGGGCGCCGCGCACACGCACGCACACTCTCTTTGTGAGGCAGCGGGACAATAGGCAGGTGTTGGATGCGCGTGTTGGCTCGCTCTCTCGTGCCAAGCGCGCGCGCTCGCTCGCGCACACTGGAGCCAGCGATCAAGCGGCTCGGCCGGGACAAGAGTTGCGGGCCGTGTGTTTGGCGACAGATGAGGATGGAACCACCCGCCAGACGGCACTACTGAGAAGTGAGACTGAGAAACGCTGACCAGAGGACTTAGGAACACAAAATATTTGGTGAGTGGAAAATATTTGATTTTTGACATTTTTTTTTCTTCAGTATTTATTCCACAAACTGCGTGAAATATCGATAATTGTTTTAGTTATGTACGGAACACGTGACCTTTTTCTTCTAGTTTTTCCTTGCCCTTCTGTTAGGGATCTCAGGATTCTGCCGTTCTAGCTGTGGCGGTGGGGTTTTGTTCTGACAGATGGCGCCTTGGAAAGCGGTATACATCAGTTTACAAAACCAGTTGACCAGAGATAAAGACGAAAGAGAGACAAAACCTTGCCATCTGAGTTTAGGCCTGCAAAAAGAAATAATTGAAAATGATGATTGTAGTAAGTAAATTAAAGGAAGAAAAAAAGAAACACAATTTTCCGTGTTGGAAAAAGCAGCGTATAGAGAGAGAGCAAAAAAAACTTGAAATGATTTTTCCAGTTTGCATTATTCGTTAATAGTCACAGTGTTTTGGTGGCGACGTCAGAATCATATTGTTTTCCTGAAGCTCGGACCCAGAAAAATGGGAATAAAAACAAAAAACACACACAAAAAAACAGCAAATCAGTTGTAAAACAAAATACTATTCGTAAAGGGGAACATTATAAGGTTCATATATAGTTTATTCAGTTGTTAAATGTCGTACACGGTCAATCCGAAGATCAGCGTTTAAAAAAAAAAAAATCAGTAAAGTGCGACTCTGTCCCTGTCGCTGAGAACTGCTGGCCGTGGTGTCCGCGCGAGACAAGGAGGCACGGGCAAATTGAAAATACCGCGCGTGTGTGTGCGCGCGCGCGTAGTCTGTATCAGCAGCAGACGCGGCCTTTGCGCGTGCGGCAATCAATATTTAATGAACGAGCCTTTGAATATGAATGGGAGGCGGTTTGAAGGAGAAGAAAAGGTTTTGTCGGCCTGTCTGGCGCCGGATTTGAATTTTGGTGGCAGAAGCGACCGGCACTATGATGGGTTCTTGTCACACTGTAGCCATAAGTTGACTGAGGAACCGACTGCCACCAGAAAAGAGCGCGCGTAAGACTCTGAAAAAGAACGGAAGAAGAAGGTAAAGTCTGAAGTTTCAGATTTTTTGTTCTTGTTATCGAAAAAAAAAAAAAAAAAAAAACGGACAGATTTGTATTTTCTAGAATCGCCCTCGGTAAACTCATTTTAACTGAATGCGGTGCATTTTGAAAGTTTTTTTTTTTTGCAATCATTATTGTTTTCGGTATTGATTAGGCTGAAGTGAAACTGTTTGCACGCAAACCCTTTATTTGGCATGCATATCGTAAATTCCAGTATAACATTATTATATTTATAAAAGTTTTACCAATCAGTGAACGATAACTGACGAAACGTGAGTGCTGTCTGCTTCTATTTTCGCTAAGTCGTTGGCATTATAACACATAAACTCAGTGGACAAAACACAAAAAACCTGACCATAATCACTAGGAATTTGTTTTGGTTTAAGAGAGGTACTTAACCTGCTGTATTTCGTGCACCTTTTTGCAGGTGATCGTTACGAAATGTGCATGGGAGTGATATGACATGGGAGTGATATGACATGGGAGTGATATGACATGGGAGTGATATGACATGGGAGTGATATGACATGGGGGTGATATGACATGGGAGTGATATGACACAGTATAGTTCAACGATATACAGACTAGCGGGATTTAGTTTCAGTTGTGTAAACTGTAACTCTTGTGTCAAGAAGCCGGACAGCGTTGTTTCCAATATCATTACGTGTGTACGCGGTGTTTGTTTTTTGAGTGAGGCCGTGTGATAGACAATGATCAAAGGAAACGGAAACGGTAATGACTGCGAAGTGGTTACAGGTTAAGCAAATAAAAGCGACACGAAAGGGACAAAAGGGACCTGTGCCGTCCTTTGTCAAAGTTAAATGATCAAAGGGTCCTCCACGATAGTCCTTCTTTATTTATTTATTTATTTATTTATTTTATCGCGTTTGTCATGTAACCTGATTGAACTGGGAGGGGATTATGGATGGCGCCAAACTGTGATAGCCTCAACAAGGCCTGTGTGTAGAGAACTGATGGTTGTTTTGAGCGCGCGCTTGGTCCGCGGGTAGCCACGAGGCTGTGTTAGCATCTGGTACCCGAAATAACAGGAGTAAAATTGAGGGTCCTTTGTGTGTACCAACTCACCCCTCCTACCCGACCAAAGGCGCGGCCGGTATGGCACAGTGAACGTAGCACTGTCTGTATCAGGGTATGGTGCGCCATCTGGGGAGAGGCAGATAGTAGTTTCCGATGGTTGCCAGTCGTAGTAAACGGCTCCTGTGGACCGTGACGGAACGTTGTGAGGTGCAGTCGTTGGGGTGTGACCGCTGCCTGATAGACACCGACAAAAGAGGCGAGGGTTCGAGAGAGGGCAAACTAATTGAGTTGGGGTACGTCGAGTCAGTCACTGAGTCTTCTCTACTACCAGCTCTGTGACAAAATTACACGTGTATTGTACGGCACCAAACAATGTATGAACAGCAAGGGGGATAGCAAGGACATTGACTGTTCGCCAGGTACCCCACCCACATGCACCAATCCCCACCTACGATACGCATGTGGACTTTTAATTTTCAGCCTCTATTGTGAATATTTTGTGCATCCCTTTATTGGTGTGTAGGTTCACAGTTTGACGTCAGTTTGCAAAACTGATGAAACATCGGGAACAGCAGTAGACAAAGACCAACCAGGCGTCCCCGCCAACATCATGCATCACTTGTCCCCCCCCCCCCCCCCCCCGTATTCATCACTCGATATCATTTGCCCCCACATTCAACAGAAAATGAGGCGTACATTACTGAGACCTAGGCTTGTATACTCACTTATCTGTGCAGGAGAGTCAACAGATAACCACCCAGTTGAATACAAAAATGGCCAGTCAGTATATATGATGAAACTTATGTTTCGGCTTTTTATTATCTGATGCACTTTAGTTCTGTTCAGTTTTGTTCAAATACTTTACTTATCCCGTAGGGCGATTATGAGTGACTGGACAAGTTTAAAACCCCGAGGAAGATAACTTTTACACAGCTACACTCGTAGAGGCGCAATCATCGCCTGCTACTGATAGATACCAATGCAACAACAGTTAATGTTGTGAGGTTAGTCACATCATGAAACGACAGTTTCCAAATCAGGCACGCGTAACAACCAGCCATTCACGAGTTGCAAGGTAACAACAATTGATGTCGTGAGGTTAGTACTAAGCAATAATTTTAAAATCGGGTGTCAGTGGATGATAATCAGTTATCCCAACGTGAGCAGAACGCTACACGACAAAGTGTGAAAGTGGAAGTGTGGCCGGCTACTGTTGATCACAAACACGGTAGTAGTGGCTGATGGATGGGGGGTTGTTGGCGTGACTATAGGTTAGGGTTGACAGGTAACGGGTCACCTTCTTAACACGACACTAAGCTTCTTATCACACACACACGCGCTCGGCTTGAAGCGGGGAGGGGAGGTTCTCCTCTCTCGGCAGATTGCTCGGGGATGGGGTGTAGGGCGGGGGGTAACTACAAAAAGGAGAAAGAAAGCAGGTGGGGGTGGGGGGGGGGCGATAGGGAGGGGATGGTTCACTCGTGGGCCGGGTGCTTTGCTGCATATGTTAGGTGGCTCAGTATTATTGTTCAGGAAAGAAAAATCAGTACATAATAATAATATGCATATCTTGTACCGATCAGATTTATGATTATGAATGTGTGTGATCGGATAAGACGAGCATCGAGTGCAAACTGAAAACTCGATTTCCCAACTTATGTTTCCAAGATTTACTTGTATGCCCCCCCCCCTCCTCCTCTCACCGCACACACGCACGAACGCACACACCATCGTGCGGCATATTTTGTCACGAGGGTGGAGCGAGGTGCCTGTCATCTGTGTGCAAGGACAGGGTCGTATTTGAAAACAAAGATTGAACCTGTATCCGCTGTAATGTCTGTTAATATACGCATAATTTGGAAGTGCTTCATTTTGGCGCTGTTTCTGACCAGGCCATGCTTTCAAAATGAGGAGGGGGAGGGATGGGGTGGGGTGGGGTTGGGGGGGAGGGGTAGAAGAGAAATTGAAGAGGCAAACCCATTGACATCCTACTTGTACAACAACTCACTGGCCCGTAAATACTAATTCCCGTGTCTCTTCTCCTTCATTTAGTCCAAGTGTTGACATCTCAAATCGCCTCTACAAATTACCAACGATTTAGACGTCGAGACAGCCCGTGTGATGACCACAGTGGGAAAAGGTGGAGGGGGAAGAGGGGAAGGGGGTGGACGTTAACACCACGTGAAGCAGTTCGCAAGGTAGCGAGCATGACTACGTAATGACCGATGACGTCATTTGAGGCAGTAGTACGCGATGAGAACACCCACCGGTAAATGACGTCCCTCGTTTTCTTGACGCTGTGGGGCACGGGCTGTGACAAATTCGACTGATTATGTGTGCACGGGCTGTTGTCTGTCTGGGAGAAACGTGTAGACATTCTTTCCATGGGTGTTTTGTTTGTGAAACTATTAGGATTGCTGTTCAGTCTCACTTCCTCGGTTACTCGGGAAACCGGGATAGCCGAATGGTAGAGCGTTGGACTCTGAATGCTCGGGTCGTGAGTTCGAACCCCGGCTGGCAGGCCGAATATTTGTGCTGGCCTTTTTCTCGTTGCTCCGTCTTTGATGTCACCCACCCTTACGTGGTGGAAAAGGACGTTAAACTCCCAAACACCCCATCACCCATCCTCGGTTACTCCGGAATAACTCGACATGATTGTGTTACTTTGCTAAGGCGGCATGTTAGGCGGCATGTTACTCTGTTTCGTTATTTGGGATGGAAATGAGTAAAGTGCATGTGTGTGTGGGTGGGTGGGTGTGGGGGGGGGGGCGTACACACTTCTCAACTCCTGTATGAAGACCTAGGATAAAAAATCATGATGGCCGGGTGTAACTTGATTATATCTGTAAATCTCAACATCTCTCTCAAAATATGTGTAAGATTTACCTCGACCATATACCAGCTTGGAAATAGCAGATCTTTAATTCACGGACCAAGAAATATAAATTTTGCAAGGCTCTCTTCGTGCCAATGCTGTAGGCGGTTCATAGTTTTATCTTCTCTTAGAGAGAAAGAGAGAGAGAAAGAGAGAGCATCCCCCCCCACCCCCTGCGTCTTCGCCCAGCCCTGTGACCTAATGTGTCAGGCTCGGCTCCTCCCTCTCCCCTCCCTCCCGGGTTTACGGCCTGTATCCCATGGCTCCCCGAGGGTTCAGATTCCTTCACATGAAGTTAGATACCTCCACACTGGCACGACCGGCAGTAGAGACCTGCCCTTGTCAACCAGCTGCCCATCGGGACCCCAGGGCACGCCAGGACAATAGACTGACGTAAAAGATTTACCTCGACCATTCTATTGTATCTGCAGTGATTAGACGGTGCCTGTCAGACTTGGCAGCGGAGTAGGATGCTGGCCTGACCACCCCCTCTCTCCACCCCCATCTCTGCACGGAATAAGTCAGGGGGAATAATTGGGTATGTAATGGTTCGGCGCGGAAATTACCGGGAGAGGGTTAACTTTTCTTTGCCGTGAGTGTCCTCCCCCTGTCGATATCATTAGTGTGCGGACAGATGGTCGATTGTGACTGAATGACTGGTGCTTGGGCTGGGAATCAAGATGTGGGGTACTGACTCGGACGCGGGAGATACACCTGAAGGCGCAGTATTCCCCACGGCAGACTAAGGAATGACCACAACTGACGACAACTACCACCAACAACAACGCCCGGGTCGCCACCGCCACCATCACCACCACCAACAACAACTAGACAACAACAACACAGTAGCCCTAGTAAATATAACGAGGCACCAAAACAGGACTGAATGGCGCGAAAAAGTAAACACGACACAACGGGATAATTTTCTTGAGATTCAGTTATGAGAGCAGACGGTACACTGACAAACACTGCGGACACATAGTCCATGTACATGTACTTGATTCACGAAGTGTTTGTAGTCAAAGCAGAGACAGCTAGAACTTGAGCTGATTTCATCCCCGCTACACTGAACCACATCTCCATACCTATCTACCCCCCTCCCCTCCCGGCCCTCACACCGCCCCCCCCCCTCTCCATACCTATCTACCCCCCTCCCCTCCCGCCCCCCCCCCAAACTGTTCTCTGCTGTCCTTTGACACACATAGCTGCATTCCGCGGGGAGCCGGGGTGGTCGAATGGTAGAGCGTTGGACTTCTAATGCTCGGGTCGTGAGTTCGATCCCCGCTGGGGCCAAATATTTGTGCTGGCTTTTTCATCGTTGCCCCGTCTTTGATATCACCCTCTGTGGTGGAAAAGGACGTTAAACTCCCAAACACCCACCCACCCACCGCTGCATTCCGCACACAAGAACAACACTGGGGATTTTTGTTATTGTTGATATTTTTAAGAATCCTACAATGAAATTAAATCATAATCAGTTTCAAGATTATGCTGTATACACCGGACGAATGGCCGCGTTGTACCAAAACTTATCAGTTGCGACTGTGAAACACTGATCTAGGAACTATATAGTCTGACCAAACTGTTTGCCACCTTCACTACAGAGTAAGTTGTGCCGGACAGTTTGGCATCGGTCGGTCTTTGTCTTGAACAGCAAAACCCACTGAGCTAGCACCTGGCCCCTTCACCCTTCCCTCGCCCCCCCCCCACCCCCTTTCCTCTATTCACACGCATCTTGAGAGTACCCGGGGGTGGGGGGGGGGTGGGGGAGGGTTTTTTTCATATCTGTTTTTTTTCCCAGCAAACGGTACTGTAACAAGTTATTCTTTATTGGAAAAGTTACAGACTTTATATTAGCATCTTTACCTTGGCCTGTTTCTCACGGGTACCCCCCCCCCCCCCCCCAGTGAACCTCCTCATCCTTGACAATAAGGCGTTTTGCCAGTGCCATGCTTTCTTTGTTGACAAATTTTCCCCGGCCACTTCACACCGTACGCACGATCCCGTTACCTGTGGGCCGGTGTCGTCACCAACAGCCAATCGCCGTGCGTGACCCCGACCCCGTGACCTCTGAACTCACCGGCCCCGCCTTTAGCCGCTACACCTGGCCCATCTGTATGTGCCTTGGTTGCACTACACCAAGTCGGGGGATGTGTGTGTGTGTGTGTGTGTGTGTGTGTGTGTGTGTGTGTGTGTGTGTGTGTGTGTGTGTGTGAAAACTCGTTTTATTTTATTTTTAATTTTTTTTCGAGAAACGCGACAGTGTTAGGTCAAGCCTCGCGGCTTTTAGTTACTGTCACTGTCCACGGCCGGCACTGAGTGGCCCGCGGTTCCGGCACTTTGCGACTTATTTTTATTTTATTTTTTCATACTTAGTTTATTTAGTTTCTTTATCATTTTAATTTGGCAGTTATTCGTTATCAGCTCACGCTGAGGTTTTCGTTGGAGGAGGAGAATTGATCATTCTGGCAGATGCTTGCAAAAGCCTGTAGTTCGACCCCCCAGAGAGAGAGAGAGAGAGAGAGAGAGAGAGGCGCGGGGTGGAGGTAGGTGGATGGGGGAGGGGAGGGAAGGGAAGGTGGTGCAAAGGGAGGCGACAGCTGGCGCGTTATTCGCCACGAGGTTTTCACCGTCAGCTGGCGGGAACCCTGGGAGGCTCTGTCAGGGTTGCAAAAACTTGGTCAGGAATGCGTATCTCTCTCTCTCTCTCTCTCACTCACACACACACACACACACACACACACACACACACACACACACACACACACACACACACACACACACACGCGAAATTTTTTAAAGATAAGATTTGGAGAAAAAAATAACAAAAGGACAAAAATCAACAAATGCTATTGCTGCAGAGTAAATTTGTCAAGTCAGTAACTGATGCCGCCGGCTCGTCAAATTTACATGAACTAAAGTCAGTAGTCAGTGAACTCAGTTCAGTTATGATTTAACTGTCTGGTTGTGAACTTGAAAGACGGACAATCAACTGAATTTTGTTCACTTATCACTGGTAAGACTAGCCTTACAAAAACAATATAAAGCTCGGTTTTCAGTCCGACAGTAAAACGTTTTTATTTTAATGCCTTTACTTTGCCGGGATATTAGTTAGAACATATTGTGGGACTGGCTGATCTGACTCAATGGCGGTGCTTCTGTTCCGTCCACTGATCAGTAGTGAACTGTTGTGGTGACTGAAAAATCAAACGGCACTGACTCGGAACTTGGCGGGGAAAAACTCTTTCCATCTCCTTCAGTCTATTTCCCTCTATAAGGGTGTCATGTCCATTTCTAGTAAATAAAGAAGTAAGCAAAAATAATACAAAAAGTAAACCGGCAACTATATAATTAAATAAACGGCTATGTCAGTGCACCTGAAGCCTTGTTTTTAACACTAAAGGAATGGCCGGGTTTTCAACATCAGGTAAAGGCCGGAATGGGTTTTCAACACTAAACTGAGGCCGGAATGGGTTTTCAACACTAAAATGAGGCCGGAATGAGTTTTCAACACTAAAGGAATATCACAAAATCTTGTTCTCAAGGGAAACTTTTAACAAAATCCGTTTGCTTATGCGTGGGTTGCAGGAGAAACTTGCAAAACCCGAAAATGCAAAATTATATTTAAAAAAAAATTCTCTTCCCTGTCGAGCGCCCCAGCTATTGAAGTTATCTGCCCTTGTGTCAGCTGCTGTGTGTCAAAGTTCATCGCACGAGGCTGTGTGGGTCAGACAGTGACGACGTCACGCCTCTATAGTCTCACTGAAACGGTACGCGACACCGTTAGCTAGCCGGCTTATCCCACGGTGCGCTGATAACAACAGAAATCTGTAGGATCACTTTGAGGCGGGGGAATGTTGAGAGATATGTGGAACTGAATTGCACTTTTTGGGTGACAGAACTCGTGTGCCAATGCAGTTTTCCGTGAGAGATAACTGAGGTCGGTGTCAAGTCACGTGGTATAGCGGGACTGTTCGGGTGTCAGCCCGCTGCCGAAACTTATATTAGACTGATCATAGTGTCAGCCATTTTGTCTGAGTGACATCTGTCGGTATTTCACCCATCTAACAAAGCGGGATGATTCATTTCCTGGTCAAACTGAATATATTAAGACGCACAAGTGTATATTAAAAAGATTAACAATATATTTGAGTGTTGTTTGCCTCTTAGTGTTATGCAGCGGCCTACGTGATGTGTGTCTCTTTCTCAGGGTGGGGGGGGGTGTTTGGGGGTTTAACGTCCTTTTCCACCACATACCCCTTTCTCAGTCGTCTCGGGAACACAAGAACAACAAACAGTGAGTGAGATACATACAATGGGCCGCCCGCCGTCGACGTATTGATCAAGATCACCACCATCACCATCGACAGTTTGCTTTCTACAGTTATCAGCCTGTTCACAAATCAGCCGGTGTACCGGCCGGGGGGGGGAGGGGGGGTGGAGGGGGTGGGCGGATAATCGAGTTTTGGAGAAATAACTTTGTCTGCAGAGTTGTGACTTCTGCAGAGCCTGTACTAGCTGATCTATCAGCAACTAGTCAGTTTCACCAGTGTATGTCTGCCCACTGTTTGTAAAATGTGCGTGAGTGTCGGTGAGTAATCGGCGCATTGAGTTTATCCCTAAGAAATGCGCCCTACAAATGCCATTTATTATTATTATTATTATTTTTATGATGTTCAAGTTCTGCAGAAACTGTGGGTTTTGTTTGTTTGTTTGTTTGTTTTTTCGTGGAAAACAACAGCTTGGAAAAGTTTGTAAAGACCCTGTGCACGATTTTCCAATACTCAAGATAGTGTAGTGAAGAAACCTCCCACCTTCACTCACCCCCGCCCCAACCCCACCCCTCACCCTCCCCACCCCGCCCCTCTATCCCAAGCCCCTCTAGAGTCTAAATGTGTTAATCAAAGTTATCTTCTAGTCAGGCGATGTGATCGGAATGTTTACTGCCCCTGCCGCTGCTTGTTGAGAAAACTTGTCATAACATCGTCACAACACTGCCACCAGATGTCAGCACCTACTCGCGACCCGCCACACGTCTGAACGCACGATGACGTAATAACTCCTTACACACGCCCACTGGGGTTCTCTAGGCAGGCGGGGGGTCCCTGATGACGCGTAGGTAACGGGCGGAGTTCTCAGTGTTTAAATGTGTGTGTGTGTGTGTGTGTGTGTGTGTGTGTGTGTGTGTGTGTGTGTGTGTGTGTGCACTCGGCGCGTTTCCTCTGTGTTGACTGTCGATTGTAGTGTGAATTGTGTTTCCCCTTTCTAAAAAGAGATAAGATTGAATACTCGTTCTTTTGAAAAGTATCGTTCCCGAGATGCCGATGTTCCATCAGACGGGGTTTCAAGTTGTTGTAATTGTTGATTGAACAGTCAGAACGAGTAGAGTTTTGTGACTTCTTATCTAGTGGAACACCGCCGGTGGTAAAGAGATTGACTGAAGAGCAGTCCACTCCCCTTTGTCTCGGCGAGTTGGGGGGAGGGAGGGGGGGTGTGTATGAATTGAGTTAGTTAGTTAGTTAGTTAATTAGGGCATAACGCCGTGCAAGCATCAAAGATTATTTCGCGGATAGGGTATGAATTGAAGTAACCGCTGCACCACACACACACACACACACACACACACACACACACACACACACACACACACACACACACACACACACACACACAGACTGATCGGTAGTAATGTTAAAAACCAACAACAACAGAAAACAACAACAACAACAACAACAGCAACAACAAAAGAAAAACCACTGGCCGTATGCCACAATGATTCAGTCTCAGCCAATGCTCTTCAGTTGCACTCATCCATTCATGCGTTTTATCCGATATTCTGAACTCTCGCCATTCCTCGGTATGAATAATTTATCTGAACACGTGCTGGCAGCCGCTTCCTCAGCTGGCATGACAGCAGTATGGCAGCGCGTGCAATACACACAGTGACGTCTTGATGACGTAACATACAAGCTGTCGATCGGCTGCTGATCCCGCTAGGGGATTACTTACCTCCCTTCGGTGCAGACTGGAGGAATGCGGCCTGCCTGCTGTTCAGTTGTTACTGTTATGTCACCTGAGTTGTTATACCGTTACAGTTCGTTTGCAAAGTGCTTGTCGTTATTATGAAGTTTTTCCACCGCGCAGTGCCCATGGGATGACGGACAGATGTGCAACACTGGTCCAAGCGCGCACTCCGTGACGTCACGTACTTCATCGACTGAGTCAAGTTATGAATCCAGTCGTGTTAATCGTATTAATTAGTTCTTACACACACACCCGGTACGGGGACTGAGGAGGGGAAGATAGGGTAGGTGGGGGGTTCGGCCCGGTTCTCAGAAAATTTTAATACATGTATGTAGTACTGAGAAAAAGGACCCCCCCCCCCCAAAAAAAAAAAATAAATAAATAAAAATAAACGTACGTGCGTGACTTTGAGGAGGGGAAAAAAAAGAGGGGGGGGGGGATGATCGTGATAGTGGCAAGTGAACTGCCTCACTGGGTCGCGACTGACGGGGGGAAACTGATACCCGACTCAGTGTACAAGGCTCATCAGTATCATCTGTGTCGGGCTGACATCGGCCATTGCCGGACCGCGTCATTTCAAAGTTTTGGTGTCCTATTATCTCAGTCTTACGACGGTCAGTCCTACTTTCTTTCTTTCTTTTTTTTTCCCCCTCAGTGGACACTGATTTAGAACACAATTACATAATTACGTGTTATATACTGTTACGGCCAGCCAGGACACTTGTCAAGTTGAAGTAAAAGTTCATTATCCACGTGGCAGACATTTCTTATATCAATAAATCGATTTAGATCGGAAGCCCTATCTGCAGTGTCAGTACTAGGTGAACGATGGGACTGAACTATATAATATAATATATGTACCTTGGAACAGCCACACGCTGTCACGCTTGCCGGATGCATTACCTAGTCCCCCACCCACCCCCCTCCACTCCCCCCGACCAATGCAGATTACCCTTGTCTTTTCACACTTTCCGCGTGCTTCTTTCGCGTCAGTAGGTAATCGCCCGTCGGCAGTATACGATCATCCTCTGCTGACGCCGGTAGCAGGGGCCAATGGGGATCAACGGTACCGAAAATTCACTGGCACCCCCCTGAAAACACTCCCTCGGCTTGGAGACCGAGTCTTTCCCCGTCTTCTACCGTGACGTACTCAATGGACCAACACACGCTTCTGCTTAATTTATAAGGAAGGTTTCTTTTTTATTATTCAGTTATTGCCAGAAGTGTAAGAACAGTAGGCGAACATCGAGACGTGTCACTTATTTTTTGCGGGTACAAACCAAACTATCGACACCGGGGCGTCAGACGCCTTCGCACCACGCGCTGACCTCGACTTGAGCGCTGCGCGTGCGCCGTGGGACTACGCACGCCGCCGACAGTGTATTCATTCAATCTCCCTGCAAACGCTACTATCGAATATAGCGTAGCGTATCGAGCCACACACACCACACACCCACACGCTAGCAGACGGATAAGACGAAGTGAACCTGGTGGTGTGCATGCTGTTAGGGTGTGTGGCTGTTTCCTGCATCAAGTTTTACCTTCCCGATTCACCCTGCAAAACACGCCAACGGAATACACAGTGCATTTCTTGTGTTACGCTGTTCCCAAGTGCTTCTCTGGAGTTCCCGATAGCTCTTGTCAGTCGAGATCATGAGGTGCACCATCGGTATGTATGCACTAGTTTTCTTGGAACCGTTTTGTGTGCAGGGAATGTTGAGTACGGCATAGGTAGTGCGTGAGTGAAGGTGAGCAAAACGATCCGAGTGTACGCTACAAGATTTAGCGTAGCGCGGAGACGCAATGTAGCGTGCAAGAGGTTGGGGGCAGAATGCCTGCTTTTCTCTGGTTGGGGGGTTGTGTCGGCAGATAGGCGTGTCTGAGGGAAGAGTGCTGACGCTACTTTTCGGCGTGGTTGTTGTAAATGCGGCGAGGGAGAACGGCATAGACAGAATGATAGTCGCTTCTTACGTCAGGCAAAATACAACGTACGTAATACCTAGATGCATGTCTTGGGTAGTCGGGTACGAATTTCGTAAATTGGTTGACAGCCATGTGCATGTGTAAAATACAGTATGTTTATTCACGTAGTCGATTCTGAACATATCCGACCACGCACACGGTAAAACTGAAACCGAAAAGATGATTTAACGAGGTTCCTTCAGCGATACAGACATGTCTGTGTGATTGTATCTGACTGGTTTCTTATTGTCGGATTCTCTAATCTCTTTCGATTATTAAAAGAGACAGTTTCTAGCATGTCAGTTACTGTCGCTGTGGTGAAGACAGGGCAAGTCAGTTGTCACAATGTTTTCACAGCAGCATAAGTAAACCGTCACTCAGTAGGCCGTTTCACATCTCAGTAAAACGTTTCTTTCCAATTCTGTGCACAACGTGACAATGTCAGCCTACTGGAATTCAGACCACCACGTTTATTCAGGCGGCGTTCCGTACGGTTCCACCAAAATCTTATTCCAAGGTGTTTGGTTCCACTCCCTCCAGTAATTACCCAGCTGCCGTGTCTCAGAATATTTAGTGAAGTGCCCTGCAGGCGCTAAACGGCACTGGCTGACCGACCAAAGCCTGGGCACAAGTCGACACAGGCCTGTTCCCAGTGTTGACTGTATGGATCGGAGATCGGCCGGCGCTAGCCAGAGCTGGGGTCTTAGCAACACCCTCCCCCCCCCCCCCCTCAGTTCGCTAGCTCTGGAACCCAGGGGGAAATGCAGCAGGCTGCACGCGCAGGAGTGTGTGCTGGAATGTGGATGTCCCGCTAGGAGCCGGTCTCTGGAGGCTTGGTCGTTATTCTACGTGTATTGATTGATGTACGGAGGCCTGATATCGGCGGTTTGCATGGTCGTTCATGGTTCCTGGCAAGTTCTACAGCAGATGTTTGGTGGGCACTGGCACCGAATTTTTAATACCAACTGAACTGTTGCACGCCAGCAAACTCTGTTGTTACTGACTCGAGTCTGGAGTTTGAGGTGTTTCGGTGATGGTTCACTGTGTGGATAGTAATCAGGATGCGTTCCGGCCGTAATCGAGTGAGCCAGGGGTTGTGCTTTGTACAGTACACTGCCAGTCAGACTTCACTTCAGTCTCCTGTCAGTGCGGCCGTACGCACAACCCGGCAACTCTGACCCGGTCAGCATCTGTCTGCCAATGGTCAGTACCGATTGCCGTGGGATGCTGGCGATCAGAATCCCGATATCAGGTCAGGTTAGTCAGTCAGTGCTGTCAGTGTCAGGGCCAGTGACACCAGTTGTTTACAAAGGGCCCGGTTATGAGTCTGTCAGTCTGTACCGCAGGTGCTGCGAGATAAAGTCAGTCTGCAGGCCCGGCGTAGTTATGTGGGAGGTCGGTAGGATACCGGCTGACACAGCCTCCATGTTCAGACGGGAGGCAACAGCTGTTTTGGTCCGTTCTGCGTGCACCCGACACGCAGCTCGCCTACAGTAGCTGGACTGGGGATTCGCCAATGTGCACGGTCTGTCTATGTGCACGGCCTGTCTATGTCTGTAGATATTACCAGATCGCCAGACTTTCCATGCTGCGTGTCCACACACACTTCGGGCCGCTTCTTGGGAAGGTGTTCATAATAAACTACATGTACTTGTTTCTCCGTGCCATATCCCGAAGGCTTCGATTTTATTTGACGTTTTTTTTTTTTTTTTTGGTTTGTTGTTTACTTGACTCCCTGTATCCGTGTTTTCACCGAGTGATGTGTCTGTTTGCAGGTGAAATCGACATGATGGAGGTGCCTCTACCCGTGCATGAGCCGGCGGCAGATACCGGGTACACCCACCCAAACCACACAGCAGATGAGGACGACACAGCCCCACCTAGCCCCAGCCCCAGCCCCGGGTTCAATCCCTGGGGTCTGGGGCCACTGTTCCAGCAGGGTTTTGTGGACTGTGCCCAGGAGGCAGTGAGGTTCCTGATGGAGGAGGAAGGTCTTGCAGCCGACGATCCGCTCGTGATGGGCCTCAAGCAACACCTTCTGTTGAATGCAGTGCCGCCTCACCAGGGGAGTAGTTCAGCTGCCGCTGCGTTCAGCTTGTCTGGGCCAAACCCCAGGATGGTTAGCGGGAAACAGCAGCAGCAGCAGCAAGCCCACAACGAAATGGTTCACGTGCCTCCTGTATCCTCCCAGAACGCGGACGTGACTGAATTATCCCCTGTAGTGAGCAGCAGTGTCGGAGGATTTCAGATGTCCGAGGGTGACCTGGCCGGCGTGCTGTCCTGTCTCACGTACGTGCACCCTGACCCAGCACGTGCAGCACAAGACCACCACCAGCACTCGTGTCACCAGATGGAGCTGCTGCCTGCGCGTGCGCGAGAGTTATCATTTACGTCATCTGACAGTGACGCGGACAGTAGTTTGAACGTCAGCTCTGTGACGAGTGTCAGTGACTGCGGCGAGACTGCTGCAGCAGTCAGTGGTGACGACATGGCAGTCACGGACAGTGTGTTTGATTCGAGTGACAATGCGGACAGTATCAGCAGTGTGTCTCAAACTCGCGTGGTGACGGACTTGACAAACGCGAGTACAAGCCAACAAACAGTCGTGCAGAACAGTGAAATGGTGTCAGACTGCACATTTACGCACAGTCAGTCCGCAACATCAGCGCCCACGACGGCGACAATAACTACAACAACAGCGATGGAAACAGCGCCAACGTCAGTCGTTGTGGCACAAGACAGCACTGTTTCTTCATTGTCGTTGTTAGCACCGTTGATGTCTGTAGGCGGTGCTGGTCTCACACCCGAAGAGGTTCGCATCAGGACACTCGCTCACGAAATCCTCGCCCTTCTGCAAGAAGAGGCGTTGGACGAAGACAGTGACGTAGAAGACGATGACGTCACTGATGACGTACTTGATATGGAGTCTGAGGACATGATGATTGAAATTGAACAGTGAGTGTCACGTTTCTTCCGTCGGTGGAATCACTGAGTGAGCGTGCTGTAGGAGAAGTTCTTGTGAAACTTTATGGTTCGTTTGAATTGATGCAGACTTTTTGGAGACATTTCTAAGGATCCGATTGTCAGAGTGGGTCGTTTGACTTATTCTATGTTGGATCCAAGGTAATGTCCCTCGTGATTCGTCCTAAATACAAGCGCATGAACAGAACGCATTGGAATGAAATGCCAACCTGTCCAGTGTTTGTGAAGTACGGTGAACGGTGCAAAACTCATTCAGTTATTGTGCAATAAGTTTTATGTGTGTCAGTTCTGATAGATTTCCATTTATCGCTTGAGCGCTGCATAATATCACTGCCAAATCAAATCCAAGTATTGAATATTTGTTCAGTGATTTGTGAAATACCGAACGGTCTGTCTGTAACTCGCGCACACACACACACTCTCTCTCTCTCTCTCTCGTTGTGTCAGTCAAGTCAGTCAGTCAGTCTCTCTCTCTCTCTCTCTCTCTCTCTCGTTGTGTCAGTCAAGTCAGTCAGTCAGTCTCTCTCTCTCTCTCTCTCGTTGTGTCAGTCAAGTCAGTCAGTCAGTCTCTCTCTCTCTCTCTCTCTCTCTCTCTCTCTCGTTGTGTCAGTCAAGTCAGTCAGTCAGTCTCTCTCTCTCTCTCTCTCTCGTTGTGTCAGTCAAGTCAGTCAGTCAGTCTCTCTCTCTCTCTCTCTCTCTCTCGTTGTGTCAGTCAAGTCAGTCAGTCAGTCTCTCTCTCTCTCTCTCTCTCTCGTTGTGTCAGTCAAGTCAGTCAGTCTCTCTCTCTCTCTCTCTCTCTCTCTCTCTAATGTCTACCGCTCTTGTCTGCACTCTAACTTACAGTTACGTGTACTGTCAGGTCAAATCCGGCTGTTAAATATTTGTGTAGTAATTTATGAAACATCCCTCTGTGTGTCTGTCTGTCTGTCTGTCTTTCTCTAACTCGCTCACTCTCTCTCTGTTCCCGTCTGTCGTTCTAGCTCACAGACTTGATGTATACTGCTGGGGGCCACAGCGAAAATACGTACTTTATACATTGCTAAGTATCTTATTGTGTAGAAGAACAGTTTTATCGTTGACTTTGTCATGCTGATAGCATAAGGGATTATATATGAATCCTGTGTGTTCCCATAGTCGTCAAAGACTTCGCTCTGTACCTTGTGTCAGTGAAGCTTACATAAAGATGTCATGATCTGTCAGTGCATGTGCACTCATTTCCATGTTCACACACACACACACGCGCGCGCACACACACGCACGCAAACACACACACACACACACACACACACACACACACACACACACACACACACACACACACGCACGCACACACGTGCGATGAAGTGCGCACTTCAGGTGAACTTTCATGATCAGAAAAAAACTTAAACAAACAGCTTGTTAAGAGGAGGTCATTTGATAGATCATTTCAATTTGCTCAGTTGTCCGTATGACGCATCTCTCCATAATAATATAACCAGACAGTATGCACCGATTTCTTGTAAATATTGTCAGTATTTATTTTATGTCAAAGTGTTCTGTAAAGAGACGGAAATCTTAATATAATTAATCAGAAAGTGGACTGTGGTAACAGTTTTCACAGTTTAACAACAGTTGTCCTGGAGCGGTCCAGTCGAATTATGATGTCGTGTATGTTGTTATTTTCATGGTTCTACTGATGTTGATCAGCAAGAAGCCTGAAGCCGTGTTTTTTCGGTGTGGGTTTGTACAGTTGCCATGGTTTTGTCCAACAGGACACAACAAACAGGAAACAAAACTTTGTTGTGAAGTAATAAAATTTCCTGCCAACCGTGAAAAGGTTTCTTGTGTGTTTCATTAGTTGGTGTGTGTGTGTGTGTGTGTGTGTGTGTGTGTGTGTGTGAGTAGTTGTGTGTGTGTGTGTGTTGGTGTTGGTGTGTGAGTAGTTGTGTGTGTGTGTGTGTGTGTGTGTAAGTAAACAATGTTAGTAGTTGTATAGCAAGGAAATGGCTTGAACACCTGATCTTTTTGCCTTGGTGACATACGTGATCATTCATTTCCTTGATGTTGAAGAACCCCCGTCATTTGTTTTATAGAAACGTGGAAACAAGAATAATTTTGATGCTTCTCTATACAGCGTACACTGAAAACGAACATTATAAGTGAGTCCAGATCGTTACGTTTTGAAGCTACTGTTTGGGCTCCTCTTCCACGCTGACAGAACTGTAAGACATACATCACGTACACATTACATTACATATCATCTGCCCGCATGCTTCACGATCCTAGTAACCTTTCCATCCCTTTAGCTGCTGTCCATTTCTCCTTTACAACCATTACCCTCTTCACGATACAACATCGGACGAGTGGCAATTGTTACCAAAGTTGACACTCGTGCCCTAGTGAATTAAACGAGTTTGACATCAGAGTTCAGATTTTCACCCAAGCACGTCAAACGCTCGTCTCTAAGTCCCAGTTACAAGTTAACAGACCGGATTTTAGTACGCCAATAAGAAACATTTTCACAAAACCCTTTTTCATAGCGCTCAAGTTCACTTTCAACTGCCTCTTGTCACTTGTACCGAGGTAGATGAAGTCTCTATTGACGTCTAACTGTAGGCATTTCTATAGGGCGCTACCGTTGAAGTTTTTAATCGTTTTGTGGATAGCTCTTAGTATTGACTGATGCGTGAATGCGATGTTTTGTGAGACCATCGTACCGAGTTTCATCAAAAGAACAAGCTTGGTCGCCAGGTACAGAACAGTTTCACGTGACTGAGTGGTGCGTGCGTGCGTATGTGTGCGTGTGTGTGTGTGCGTGCGTGCGTGCGTGCGTGTGCGTGTGTGTGTGTGTGCGTGCGTGCGTGCGTGCGTGTGTGTGTGTGTAACTGGGTTCAAAAGTAAGAAGGAAAAGTCACCAGGCAAGACATGGGTTTTTCCACTAAGCGGAGGCGTTTCAGTTTCGGTTCTATTCACACAGCAACTGCGTATATAGTGTAAGTAATCGCTTGGCCTACCCAGCTACAGTGCCTATGTCCTTATTAAAGCGGCTTACGCTGGTAGCAATGGAGTACAGAGGTGCTATGCAGCATAATACGTCTCACGTTTTACTGCCTCATGCTTACAATGACCCAGTGTGATGAATGAAATGAATTATCAGTCTATGCTAGCGTTTCTGATGTTTGGTGTGTGTGTGTGTGTGTGTGTGTGTGTGTGTGACCGTGATGAACCCCATAGCTAGAAGAAAGTTCCCCTGTCTGTATTCTGGTCAAATGTCTGAGACGGATCACTGACACACAGAACTACCGTAAAAACAGGCATCTCAGGCACTCATGTATACATGTCAGTGCGCGCGCGCCGGTGTGTGTGAGCGTTTAAAAATCCATTCACAGACCCACACCCACACACAAAAGCAACAGGTTGAAACCATTTTCGCCTACAAGCAATTTCACTTACGTTCTCCCTTCACTCAGAAGGTCGGGTAGGCGTCAGGTCAGTTGTAAAACTGTACGTGTATTGTGACAGTGTGGTAACCGACCCCTCCCCTCCCACCACACTCCCTTCTGTGATGACTACAAAAAGTACCGGTGATGTTGATTTAGTTGTCCGAGCGCCTTCGTCTGATAATGAAGTGTGAAGTGTCAAGCGGCCGCTGCTGCCACACTTTACTGCGGTCAAGATTAACCCTTTTCTATCCACTCACTCAACCGTGTCCTGCATCTTGCGTACGCACCGAAGAGGTGTGTGAGAGGGAAAGGGTCAAATTTAGGCAAGAACTGGACGGCCGCCAACTCACACTTCAGTTTATTTTAATGCGTTCAAGACACACATTTCAAACAAAACTATTTCAAAGAAGAATGAAGATTTATTTGTTTGGTTACAATACATACGATACAGAGGAACAAAAGCAAGACAGAGTGAGACATGGACATACATCTACAGCACCCAATATTCACTCACCTGCTAGCACACACACTGAACAGACTCAAAAACTAAGTGCATGTCATTCTGCCTGTGTCCAGCGAGTCTGTATACACTGATTTATGTACATGTGTCAAGACAGGCCTTTGTAGTGACACTCTCAGAAGAATAAATTATGTCCAGATGTAAACATATCCAATGAGCAACAGTAGAGGCAGTACTTGTGACGTTATATTGTTGCATGTGTTACGCGTAATTTCTGAAACTGCCCATTTCATGAAATACGCACGATTTTGCTCATTTCGTGAAATACACAGCACAATTGCACATTGTAAATTTGCTGTGTATTTCATGAAAATTAATATGCAAAATCGTGCGTATTTCACGGAATGGGCAGTTTCAGAAGTTACATGTAACACATGCATTAGGTGTATAATTATATACCAGATTGGATACAATGAAAATTAAGCTGGATCCCATCCTGTGTACAAGAATTCAGTCACAATCCACGTTCGTAATGATCACTATGACCATATACATATGTACATGTGCTTAAAAACTACAGATAGAGAGAGAGAGAGACAGAGAGAGAGAGACAGAGAGAGAGACAGATAGAGAGAGAGAGAGAGACAGAGAGAGAGACAGAGAGAGAGACAGAGAGAGAGAAGCAACCATGCCTCATGTCCTACATGTATTGAGATCATATGTAGCTAGGTAGTATGATCACACCCACTCACCCCCCCCCCCCCCTCCTCCTCCATGCTTCTCCTAAAGTTGCATATCCATTTGGCAAAGCAGATGCGAACTGGTAGCAATGACTGGATGCTATGAAATTTCTTTTCACTCCAAGATCAAAAAGCATCACTGTCACACACAAATGGGGGTATGGGGTTTGCACAAATTTCCCACACTGACAAGCTGCTGGCAATCCGTGACGGAAAAGGCTGGACACACTTACAGATACAGATACTAATAACCTTATTTTCCATGAAATGGACGTCTATAAATTTGTCTTTGGCTTTACCAAGAAACAAACACACACAAATAGACTGGATGCTGTCAGTCGCACAACTTACAGATATGCACAAAGTGTTTGTCGTTTTTGCCCTACCATCACCACTTTGCATCTCTAGAGAAATACGGGCAATGATCGCCACTCACTTTGTCCACAGGGAAAGGTAGGAGTTATCGCTGGCATTCCAACCGCCATAGACCTGCAGACGTCAGTATAGCGTAAGGGAGATAATCCATTTCAGCGACCCATTTTCCTTTTCTAGCGTGATTTGTCTGCCCCGACCTGATAGGAAAGCAGGTCTTCAAAACGTCATATTTTGTGCATTTCGGAACTGGGAAGAGTGTTTTCCAATTATTTATAGAAAGCAAGGCGCAAGGTAGGGGTTAAGGTTTAGTGCGGGGGTGGGGGTGGGGAAGTGCCTGGACTAAGACGCCAGCCTGTGCACTCAAGCTCCTGTTACAGCAACTTACCGGTATGAAATGACATGGATAATTCACTCACCATTATCTGCACGTTCTACACCAAAAACACACTGCCAGTTCTTACACTCAGAATTTATATAAATGAGAAAAAAAGACAGACCATACAAAATGTCACGGATATACAGTTAATGCAAAAACAACATGTACTGCTCAGCCAGCGATCTCTCGATTCCGAGCTCCGTGTTATACTGCACAGCACGCCTAATCACCTCATAATGACAGTGACACATTTCCATATCCACAACACAAATCTGTCATACACATAAACCTTTTGCCTACAGAACTATCTGATTACCAGGGGCATCACAGAGCAACAATGACCGTAAAGAATGTGTGTGAGAGAGAGAACGAACAAACGAAACTTTATTTTACAAGAATAAAAGATTAGGTGCATAGACCTGTTCCTGGACGGCGTAAGTATGACTACACATGAACATTTCAAAACACACCTGTGATGGTATTTATGGAGCATGTTTTGTTGTTTCATTGCGTTTAGATGAAACAGGCATTCAGTATTCCTATTCCTACATGGGATTACCCTAGCTAAATGCACTGTGTAAATTTATACCTTTCATAGGCTGAAATCCCATCAGATGTCTTGAATGACAAGTCATTCGTTTAAATGAACAAAACTTACAAAATCACTGCATGAAAAGAGGTCTTCATATTTTTTCCTTCAAATGGGCTGAAATGACAAAGGTGTGGGGAGTATGTACAAGGAGAAAACTAAAACTATCATGACTTTTCTTATAAAAAGTCATGTAGCAGCAAACAAACAAAACAAAATTCTGCAACTGGAGGAAACACAATCAACCTGTACAAAAGTCACAAGATACGCATCAGTGACTATTAGACTTATGAAACCACACCACATGGTGATGTAAATGAAAAAAGAAAAACCTGAACAAACGGAGCATTAACCAAAAACATACAGCAAACTACCACCCCTCCCCCAACCAAGGGTACAGTTCTAATAATTACGTACGCAATGGCAAAAGCTACAGAATAAGTACATGTAGTTATGCTTGTATGTACCACTTTGAAATTGGTTTTAGCAGCAGTGCAGCAGCCTCTCCAAGTGAGACCCCCCTACCACCCCAAAATCATGAAGGGAGGGAGAGAGAGAGAAAAAAAAAAAAAAACCTGCACAAAAAATTCACTCTTCAATGAGTGATTCTGGTCAGGCATCTCTGCAGACCACTGCATTTTCAGGTTTGCAAAATTGGTCACATCTGGTCACACGCAACAACGCTAGAGTTCACACGTACAAGTAGCTTCTATAAACTCTTGCATTATTTCAAACATTGTGATGATGTACACCCAAATCTTCACCCCGGAAAAGCTCGCACTCGTCCCTTGACTCTCTGCCGACACATGGGACACTGTCGGATGGCAGGAGAACACTCGGCACAACACACAAGATGGCCGCACGGCAGGAACACGATGCACACCTCCTTGTCCAGGCAGATTTTACACATGCGCTGTTGTCGGATCTCACTGTTCTCCTCCACCAGCTGGTTCACACTGCCTGCAAAACACAGACAGGGAGGGTCATTTTACAACAGTAGAAGCTGATTACGATGGTGATGTTGATGATGACATGTACTTCACAGTTAACTCTTTGACGACGGAGCGCAATTTCTGACACACGATATTTTTTTTTTTTTCCTATAGGAAATCGTGTGTCAGAAATTGCGCTCCGTCGTCAAAGAGTTAAGAAACATGCACAGTTGAGGAGTGATGTGTACAGCCTGCTGTCATTATCTCCCCTTGACCAGCACTGAACAGCGTCATGTAATGTATCAGTATGTTATGTCTTTCCGTAGATTTCCATCACATTTCCAGCAAAGTTTTACTAACTGTGACCTATTTAGGAGTAATGGATGTTTGCACAATTTATCTGAGCTGTTGTGAGTATGTTATGCAGGCTTGTATTCAGCTGCAACTTTCATCTGTAGACAGAATCTACAAGAGTGAGACACCAACAGAACATTTCACAAGTACAGCTCTGTCTGTGTGTGTGTGTGTGTGTGTGTGTGTGTGTGTGTGTGTGTGTGTGTGTGTGTTCAGGCTAAACACATGTAGTGCCCACCAGGTTCATAATCCAAGTCGTCGTCAGCATCATCATGGCCGCCTGCTGCCCCGTCAACATGCAAGTAGTCCATCAGTTTGTCTGCACTCAGTGGGTAACCTGACACATAGCACCAACAAACCTCACACAACGCAGCCAAACAACTGACACATAGCAACAGAGAACAAAGATCCTGACACGTAGCAACTAAAACCACAAAGCAACCCCCCCCCCTCCCTCCAATTTTCCATAGCAAGATATATGGTTGGTGAGTGAGAATTCACCCTTCAGGTTTTTGAATGTTTCTTCAAAAGCAGACAGCTGAAAAAGCAATCCTGATTTAATTTTAAAAAGCTGAGAGTTTAACAGAATGTATCTTACCAAATATTTCAAATGGTTTTTATCCTTAGCAATTAATATTTGTGCAAGTTTCTATATACATGTTGGCTTTTCTTTCAAGCAAATGAAGAAAAAAGAAAAGGAAAAACAGGTGCTACCTTCCTGGTGTAGTTGCTGCACGGCACGGTCGATCTGTTCCTGTGTATAACCCATCTCCAGGGCACCGCTGATGGCAGGGTCCACAATAGGTTCTGAAAATATCAGTACACATATATATATATACTGATCTTCCTCAACATCCATGCACTGGCACTGTATACTGTAACATTTACACATGGGTATAAACATAAAATGTAATTAGAGATTCTGGAAATCTGTCCCGATGACTGTGAGCAAAATGTGTCGGCTGTCTCAGACATGACCCAAACGCTCTTCATGAACGCAACTCCTGTATGTAATATCAACTCAACAAATAAAATCAATGTTACTGTCAAAGGAGTAATTGAGATTCTCTGTAAACTTTTACTATTCCAGTCAATGTGCCACCAACCTTGCAGTCGTTCTCCTCCAGCCCTGCGTCGGTTGATCTCCGCTCTAACTTCATCCATGCTGATCTGTGTGAGGAAAGCAGACTGTCAGCAAATGAACCAACAAGACATGAACTTCAAGTACTGCCTAAACCATCCACAATACATCTGTGTCAAGCAAAGGGAAAGGACGGTTATAAGACTCTTCCGATGTACGCGTTATACTATCCCAAGACGTGTCATGGTAAATTATAAAAGATGGAAACGAAAACAACACGTGAGGTTAAAAAGAGGCCAATATTTCTGATTCAGTGCACAGGAAGGACCAACAGTGTAGGGACCCCAGCAGCTATCTGGGCTACTACTGTACCAGCTATGTGAAAACTGGGAGCCCAAATATTGTTCTGATAACCCAGACAAGTTTGTCATGATGTGTGTGTGTGTACAAGTGTGCATGTTTAGGAAGCTAAGAAAGGTAACAGGTAACGCATGTGACAGGTTACGCAATTTAACCCTGGCCTTACTGAGAGCACAGCTGAATACTGCGAACTACATCTATGGCTTTTTCAGCAAAAAAGAAATTAATCTAGCAAGACCAGGGTTAATATAAAATTTATTGCTTCTACTTTGCCATGTGGCGGTGAGAGAAACACAGCAGATGATACAGGAACCATTCGTGCTTGGCTTAGTTGTTGATGCTGTCTTGCAAACTCCATAATTTGCCATCTGGGCTACGAGAAACATGAGGTTTGTTTGCCCAAAATAAAATCTCACATTTGGCAATGGGTGAGTGCTTTTGGTCCACTCTGAGTAACACTGTGTAAGTCTGTGTAAGTCTGTGTAAGTCTGTGCACCAACAGAACAGTTGCTATATAATAGGGACTTGATTTGTTATATAATAGGGACTTGAGAAAACTGAAATGTTCAGAAATGCAAAAAGCAAATCTTTGACAGTAAATTCGTGACCTCATTTTACATGTTCAGTACAAGCTTCCCAGCAAAATATCCATTTTATCAAATTACATGCATACACTAAAGTATTTGTTTAACTAAGCAAGGTGCATGTAAAAACTTCAAAGGGCACAATTCTATGCCCAATATGTAACTTCACGATAATTAATTTGTTGACAGGATGTGCGGCAAAGACACATCACTCTTCACAGTAACTGTGTCATGCCCTGAAATGTAACTGCGATAAATGTGTTAATGTCACGCACAGATCTCAGGTTACCACAGATTACATGCACGACCTTTTAATGTGGAAAGCAGAGTGAATTACGAATTTGAATCAATGATAGAAAACGGTTGACACTCACGTGTTGTTTGGTGGCATTCAAGTCCTGTACAATGTCGATGAAGTCCTGACCTTGACACTGGCGGATGTACGGACAGCGAGCAAACCAGCGAGCATGCTCTATCCATGGGTTATCGTTCCGTTCCCAGTTTTTCAGTCCTCCCCCGCAGAAGAAGCAGCGACCGCAATCAGCGTAACCTGTGAACCACACACTTCAGTGATTACTCCAGTCACAGAGAGGAAGAAGTAAGTGAAGGCTTTTCTCTCTGACTCATTCATGCTTCTTTAGCTCTGTTCTGCTATGTACACAAACTCTTCACTGTGCTTTTTACAGAGAGTTATCAATCACGCTGGAGCGTGAACAAACCAGAGTGAGTAACCTTTCTACCCTGCTGTAGCGGCTGCACTATATGAACTGTTATTTATGGCCAGATCTCATTCACAGAAGTTGAGGAAGTGTCATGCTGATGTAAAGATCATGGCTTTACTCCTCTGTGCCTGGCAGCAACTGCTGTAAAGTAATCCATGATCATAATGGAGATTTAGTTACATCTCTACGCAACAAGTGCAACGCATCTGATAACAGGAAGGCAGTGCTGCGTTTACCCGCGCACTGGCTCCAAGATAAAAATGGCTGCCAGCGAGAATAACTCTGGATGAGATCTATTTGCATCTCTATCGGACATAGGTGTTCAAACACTGAACGAATCAGATAGGGAGGTACTGATGACTGCTGTGAACTAATGTACGAGAGTGTAACTGTAGTGTACTGGTGGTAGTCATAACACACGTCATACTGACAGAGAGGGAACTTGCATACTGGTAGCAGCACCATGTGTGCCGTTACTAGCAGTGGGGAGGTGTGAGTCTTTCGTACTGTAAGTAGTGTAAACAGTTTTATTCCTGATTATATCCACTTTTAGTTTTCAGCATTCACTTGACCTTCCGGCTACGTCGTGGGTAAAAAGTTGCACACACATTGCTTTAGATGAACGTATCTCGGTCAATATTTAGGTCACACCTTTGAAATTTCATGACTTTGTCAATAAATGGTTTGACTATGTTCATGCCAAAAATTGTGTTGTTTAACTTGTAATTAGCAGAGTAATTAAAGAATAAGTTGTGAATTGCCTTTATAAAAACCATGGGTAATTTGTTTCCCACGACATAGGACTAGGAATAAGTTGAAATTTACCTTTCTGAAAACCATGGGTAATTTGTTTTCCACGATATAGGACTAGGAATAAGCTGCAATCTGCCTATATAAAAACCATGGGTAATTTGTTTCCCACGACGTTGGACTAGGAATAAGTTGAAAATTACCTATTTAAAACCATGGGTAAGTTGTTTCACACGATGTAGGACCAAGAAGTTTTTTAGCGACGTAGCCGGAAGGTTAATTGCTGCATGTAACATGTTCTGCTACATGATGGTTCTGCTCAACTGGCTTGCAAGCCTGTATACGTGTTTTGTATAACAACATTTAAAACAAGCTAAAACTGAAACTAAGAAAAGGACAATGAACAGTCACAACAGCTACATGTATGTATGTCAAGTATAACTGAGCTATTTCACGGGCATGGCATAGAATAAGATGTAAATAATTTCAATACAAACCAGCATAGTAGAATCCGGCCTCTGCCAGTTGTATTGGTGTGTGACTGTTTGCTGGTGGCCAGTTCCTGTAGGTAGCCACACGTGCGTTGATCATGGCCATGTCAGGTCGTTTGGGTATCTCTGTCGAGATCCCCAGCTGCTCGTAGGTCACCACCTGCTGACCTCGACCTGATCCTGACCTTGTCGTGTCGCGTGTCTCCTGTCCAAGGCTGGGTGGTGGGACGACTGGTTGTGCCGTCCCATCGATGATCGGTCCCACGGTAGCGTCTCGCACGTTGTTGGAGGCAACACCCGCAGCGGCTCCAGCGACAGCACCAACATTCTGTCCCGCTTGCTGTGCGGCACTTGCATCTCCTGTGTGGGCATCTGAACTCAGTGAAGCCGAAGGGAGAGAGTGATGACCTACTGTGACTCCCCCTGCCTGACTGCTTGAACCCTGGGCTACAGGCAGTGAGGCTGGGCCTGACAATGACGCTGCGTCTGTCCCCCTGTTGGAAGCTGATGCTGTTTCCCTGGGCAGACCTGCACCTGGTGGACCGCCTGAAGACTGAGGGGGCTGCTGACCTTGACCTGGATGGTCCAAGGCCTCCTGCACAAAGCCAGGTTGTCGAGCAATGCCACCCTGTAGTGACCACGCTTGCATGACTTCTTTCTCTCGTTCTTCGGGAACGCTGCTGACTGGCTGATTGTTACAGTTGATTCCCGTCACCATTGGGCAACGTGGACTCAGTCGTCGATGGACATCAGCAGGAACATCTCCAGCCTGCCAGGTATTGTGCGTCAGCCCACAGAAATAGCAGACAATGTTACCGTTAGGCAGTCGCAGAAAGCCCGCCCGAGCCAGCGGAATGACAAACACAGGCAGGGTGACGGGAGCATCAGCGAACGTGGTAAGACGACGCATTTCCTCGCAGAAGGCCGCCCAAGGGATGTTGTTTACTGACTCCGGTGGCCACTGTCTGCTTGCCGCGTCCTGTGGCTGACGTGATTCCTGCGTCTGTCTACCACTGTCTTCTGGTGGTGGTGGGTTTTCACCTGGCTGCTGCTGGTTCACTGGGCACACAGTGGCAAGCCGCAGATGGGCACCAAGAAATGAAGACCGCAGGCTCAGGAAGTGAAAGCCATCCAAGTGTTCTCCAATATGATTCACCTTCTTCCACCGCTGATGTTTCCCTTTCCTGCCTCTCTCATGCACATGACCCTTTGAGAACAACAAGTTGGAAACAAACTGCTTCGGCCAAGAGACCCTGCATCTCACCCTATACTTTCCTTTACAAGCTGGTAGAAAATCCAGAGAGTACAATGCAACCCATAGCATGAAAATCCTCATCAGGACATGACTCAGAAAGCTGTCTTCCATTTGCCTGTCTGGAGCTAAACTGACTAATTTTCCACCAGAATCAAATGTCCAAGTTGGTAACAGCCACATTGCTGTTAGAAACACTGCAACAAGCATGTAAATGGCACTGAAGACACGGTTAAATTTCACTGTTAATATGTCATTTCTTTTCCACAAAGATGGCTTACTGATCCCAAAGAGGATTTTGGCAGCAGAATGTGATATTTTGTCATGTTCACTCCTCACACCCCCACCTGTACATGGAGTGTCATTTTCACATGGGGTAGAACTGCTTTCAGTTTCTTGGTGCGACGGATGAGGCCTGATCGCCACATCTTGTGCAGGACAAGTTTCTTCAGATGGGGTGACATTTTGGGTTTGACTTTCTTGATCCGGTGGAATTGTCCATTGTGGTCTCAGAGACAAAGCATTGAATTCTGTGCCATCAGAGCCGGTATTCGTGTTAACGTCCTTCTTGGCCATGTCTTTTCTTATTCAACTGATTGTATGGAGCTTAACACATACAATGAGAAAATATTTCTCAAGTATGCACACAAAAATAGTTTCTTAAGTATGTGATCTTGTACATGAATCAAAGGATCAACAGTCCTTTTTCCCCCAAGTCGGCAAGATTCCTTCAGCCTCAGCAACCACAAACCCACATAGTAATTCTGAAATGAAAGAAAACACACTTAAATCAAAGAGATTCTAGGTTAAAGAAGATTATGAAGCTCTGGATGTTTTCATTTAAGTATACACTTATCACATTCACAATCTCTGACTAGTCTGAAACCTCAGATACAGGAGATATGATGCGTGTCATGCCCAAGGATTTCTAGTACATGTAATGTGTAGGATGACACTTTCCTGAGGGCATCCATGACAGGTTCTTGGAACAGAAAGCGCTCACAGAGAGGCTGCTGCCATAGAGGTCTACAGTTGCCAGGGGTTATGAAAGCTGAAAAATCTTGCTAGTCCTTCGGGTAACCCATAACTTATTAAATATTTCACAATTCGGTCTTACTTTCAGAAGAAAAAAAATTGTTATGTCTCACGCCATCCTTCCTAACCAGTTGTACATGTTTGTTTGTTATTTCATTAGCAGGCACACGGCAGGTCTTGCGCAAACCACTCGTACTTCATGTCCACAGAACTGAACCATCGATAACAGTTAACACGCTACACTGTCTTGGGGACCTATGCATGGACACAACCTTCCGTAGGCACAGCCTAAACGCCAAGTCTCAGACTTGGCAGTCTCGGTCTAAATTTCTCGCGCAACCGCTATGCATGGACGCGGACAACAGCCCAGACAACCAAGTCTCAGACTTGAAGTCGGCCTACGTGACGTCATCTGCTTTATCTAAATTTAGAGTGTGGGATTCCGGTATTCCCCAGCCAATTGTGAGAGTACGCATGCGCATGTGTTCAACGAGACAGCCCAGCGCCGCGGGAAAGGAACAGCCAGCGGGATGCCTTACGCAATACACACCGCGCGCGGGCGGTCAGTCGGCCGGTACATGTGGCAGACTGACCCACCACGCGGCACTGTGCATCAGTTTCTGCGAGTCAAGTTGAACCTCGGGCCGGACTCAGACGTAAAAATACTGAACAACAGAAATAAAGGGGAATATTGCTTACGGAATGGATGACATACTCCCATATCACCTCTCAAGGAAGGTGAGCAAACTAAATGCAGAAATCTTTAGACTGGTGAGACTGGCACAGCGCAGGTCACAGTGACATGCTGACCGGATCGATTGAGCCATTGATGAGAGTGCCATGCAAAACAGTACACACCAAAGACACTCGCAGTATAGTACATATACCCGTAAAACACGATCTAGGCCTTGGCATAGTCGAATGAAACTCCACAACACCGAAAAACGCCATGCTGATTGTCGTTTAGGCCGAGCCTACGGCATTTAGGCCGCCGATTTCGCGTGACTAAATCGGGGCTGTTTAGGCTGCCGTTTAGACCCTGACTACCCCGTTGTCTGTGTCCATGCATACCGATTTCCGAGATTTAGTCAGAGCCTACGAATTTAGGCAGGGCCTACGCGTTTAGGTCGTGTCCATGCATAGGTCTCTTGGACGTTACCCTTTCTCTCTGCTTCATTTGATTATGTTTTGTATATTTCAAGAGTCTGTTCGATTATACACACAAACACTGCTGTCTCTCGGAATCACTTTTGTAAAGCAGAAAACTGGACAAATATATGTCTTCGGGAATTCCATAATCAACGTGAATGAACTCTCCTCTGAAGAAGTTAAAAAAGATCATTCACCTCGATCCACCCAAATTACGATCAAACTGTAAAAATAATTAGTCTTGAAGCATAAAAAAGCACACAAATAAACGCCACTATTGATAATTTAAATAATAAATGCGTTATCATTTTTTTTAGATCTCCGGTGTGGAATATTACAGCTCCGGACCTAATAATTCTATGATTCGTCTCAGTACAGCCGGACGCAGTCTTCTGCGTCTTCTAGTTCCATCACCCCAGCCTACACAATTTCAACACATTCAACAGAAACTGACAGGTTAAGTGGTGTGCATCAATTTGCAGTACGGAGGACGTGTCGTCACGGGTATCAGTGCCAGTCATTCACTGATTCAGTCACAGCAGAAATCAGTTGGCTGGCCCGGGAGGGGCGAGGGGGCCAAGTCAGTACTGGCTACAGAAAGAGGACCTCTGGCCAGCATGGCCTTGAAACTCAGTATCAGGGGCTGACTGGCTGAGATGAGTGGTTCCAGCCTTCTTGGGGACAACGACGACTTCTGGGTAAACTTACGTGAATCGTATAAGTGTTTAGGCCTAAGGCCTGCTCCGGCATTAGTCTGTCTGATTAACTTCTTCCTTACTACCCAGCAACTACTGAGTGAAAAAAAAAAGAAAGAAAAAAAAAAAAGAAGATTCCCAGTCAGTACGGCTGACTGATATGGCCGGTCCGGCCGGCCGGGTTGGGTTCAATCAGTACATGTACTCAGCAGCCGGGTTAGGTATTTCAGTAATCCCATGTCTGTGTCGTCAGTGTCCACTGATTCTGTCATTACCGCTCCGCAACAACTGACTTGAAAACCGTGTCACTGAGTTTCGCGGCAGGGTCCAGACTGGAGTCGGTGCCGGTCTACCTGGGGACCTATGCATGGACACAACCTTCCGTAGGCACAGCCTAAACGCCAAGTCTCAGACTTGGCAGTCTCGGTCTAAATTTCTCGCGCAACCGCTATGCATGGACGCGGACAACAGCCCAGACAACTCAGGCCGCGTTGCTTACGCAAATGCGCTCGCGGGCGCTTGCGGAGGACGCTTTTCCTCGTTGGGAAACGGCCAATTAGAAAAAGGCGCTTTCAAAATGGCGGCTGAATCACGAACACGGTTGTTGGAAAGGCTGAAAAGGAAGAAGAAAACTCTAGTGCTCGCAGCTATCAGTCATCTTTTGAGCGCAGAAGACGACGTTTTTGAGGAGGAGCAATAATTACTGGCTTGGAGCATGACTATACCGCTAGTATGCATGTTCTGCTCGATGCAAAACGGAGACGTAAGGCACCCCTACGTACTCACTTTGACCACTCCTTCCCCACAAACACGCACAACATATCCCTGAATGACTGGCGACCACGGCCCGGTGCAATTAGCTCAAATTATTTTCATATACTATTCTGCACAATTACAAGTTGGGACAGAAGGTCTCCATCCACCCGCAAATTCATTTTAAGCCATTTCTTAGTTCCACTTCAACGAGGCCTTCGGTGGGCGCCGCCATCTTTGTTTACATAGAAACTGACCACGTGACCTTTTGCTCGCGGCGAACTACCTTCCCGGGCCGCTCGCTTACGTTCGCTTACGCTCTTCGCGAGCGGTCACGGAAACCGGATAACTACGCGCAGCGATCGCGGACGCACGCGGACGTTTTCGCTAGGAAACCCCCTCCAAGTCTCAGACTTGAAGTCGGCCTACGTGACGTCATCTGCTTTATCTAAATTTAGAGTGTGGGATTCCGGTATTCCCCAGCCAATTGTGAGAGTACGCATGCGCATGTGTACAACGAGGCTGCCGGCGCCTCGGGAAAGGAACAGCCAGCGGGGTGCCTTACGCAAAACACACCCCGCTCGGGCGGTCAGTCGGCCGGTACACGTGGCAGACTGACCCACCACGCGGCACTGTGCATCAGTTTCTGCGAGTCAAGTTGAACCTCGGGCCGGACTCAGACGTAAAAATACTGAACAACAGAAATAAAGGGGAATATTGCTTACGGAATGGATGACATACTCCCATATCACCTCTCAAGGAAGGTGAGCAAACTAAATGCAGAAATCTTTAGACTGGTGAGACTGGCACAGCGCAGGTCACAGTGACATGCTGACCGGATCGATTGAGCCATTGATGAGAGTGCCATGCAAAACAGTACACACCAAAGACACTCGCAGTATAGTACATATACCCGTAAAACACGATCTAGGCCTTGGCATAGTCGAATGAAACTCCACAACACCGAAAAACGCCATGCTGATTGTCGTTTAGGCCGAGCCTACGGCATTTAGGCCGCCGATTTCGCGTGACTAAATCGGGGCTGTTTAGGCTGCCGTTTAGACCCTGACTACCCCGTTGTCTGTGTCCATGCATACCGATTTCCGAGATTTAGTCAGAGCCTACGAATTTAGGCAGGGCCTACGCGTTTAGGTCGTGTCCATGCATAGGTCTCCAGAACTAGTACTACACCGGCGCGGCGGCCGAACGACTGAAAAACGCTGATCACAAGTGATAATAATAATAGTGTTATAATCGGGTGGTTTCAGTTTTGGTATTATTAGCCTCGGTCAGTTACTGAGGATGGTCATTCAGTCGCGGCTTGCCGAACTCATCCACATCAACACGGCACTTGCACTGAACACCCCATTCTCCCGCACCCACAATCAGGGAAGCAACGGCGGGGCCTCGGGGAACACTGATGATAAGGCGGGATAACGCACAACCCTGACTGATATACATGTACCACATTATACTCAAGTTACACTCAGTGAAACGGAGATCCCGGCATGGATGGACATACCCAGAATCAGACCTGACTAATCCTGATCCTAACGCACACACTGACGCACATCTAAAGTGGACTAGTTCATACCCGTATATTCACTCAACACTGACTTCAGTTTTACTACTTCTGCTACAACGCATACAATGAAGTAGTAATAATGTCATGTACACTGACGGCTAAGATACTTATATTTGAACTAAGCAGGCTGTCAGTCCTGGGGAATGGTGTCAAAGAAGAGCAGATAGTCTGAACTGATTTCGCATGAAGAATGCGGACGGAACTTAGAAAGACATGGAGACCAAGGCTAGGTACACGCACATACACCACTCAGTGACAGCCAGTTCCTAGTAACCCGCTCACAACTGACGTAAGTCTGCAACTAAATGTGTTGCTGATTGACAATGTTCCCGAGGTCACGACGACTAAAGAAGTTTAAATGGATGCGTTTCAGGCTCTTCCCGTCCATCCAACTTGACATTGCTGACAGACTTTGAATAACAACAAAAACTGACTTACAGTAAAGAGCTTCAGTTTAAGTCACAGAAATTCCACAGCGGTCGTGAGGGCTGCGGTCCTGCTTCAGTCAGTCGTTGTGGCTGAAAATATATCAGCAACGTAGTAAACCACACACACAGAGAAAGTATATATATATATGCGCAAATTCTACCATGTATGTTTGTCTAGTCAGTTTCTCTTCTATTCAGTCGATTCAACCAATCACGAACCTACACAACTGATAAACTGACGTTAAGGCGAGACTTCATGTTAGCTGCTGGCTATGGCTTCACTGATTTACTATGAACGCAGAATGAATTCACTTCCTCTTTCGATCAATGCCCCCTCCCTTCAAGTTCATGTTGACCGCAGCAAAACCGAAATGCCCCGTCTCAAATTATTTCTGTGTAAGTATTTTTCCCCCCGACTATGACGCACCAGTGACTGCCGGGAAACGAGATTACTAGAAAAGACGTGGAACCAGTGGCTTGGCTGGTCTCACTACTGACAAAATCCACGAGCAGTACTAGTAGTAGTATATTGCATCCTAACTTGACATCGGGAAAACGTAGGTCCACAAACTGATTCCGCCAGCTGGCACGCAGCCAGCCGCGCAGATATCATGATGACGTCAGTGGTCTGTGACCGTTTTTGTCTTCACATGGTATGTTCAGTGCACAGTCCCAGGCGCCTGACAGTGTGTGTGTGTGGGGGGGGGGGGCATATCATGTAGCGCCACTCTCAATAATACTGATACTTTTAAAATTAAAGGCCGGCCGGACGGTCAGTGTTTTAACTGATATCAGTAATCAGTTCCGAAATTGATCAGTGATGATGATGTCTTGTAATGCGCTGAAAAACCTCCATTCCCAGCATGCTCGTAGCGGGGGGGGGGGGGGGGGGGGGGGAATAAGTTTTAACAAAAACAGGAGGAGGGGGTGGAGTCTGCAGGGGGGTGGGGGGTGGAGTCCGCATCAGAACTTTGAGAAGAGATAGGTCTTCAGGTGGCTCCTGAAACACTCGGTGGAGGTCAGTGCTGGATAGGTACTACGCGGCGGTGCGCTCCAACTTGTTCCGACGGCGTCAGCCGGGCCTGATCCGCGACGCCGGTCTCAAACTGCAGGCTAAGCGGAAGACTAACACCGAACTACCGAACTTTACGCAGTCGGCACAGTACACTGATGCATATCATATTATTAGTACACGGCGTTTCGTGTGCTGACTGCTGACTAGCGGCCGGCCCCGGCGGCGGCGGAGGGGAGGACAGTTTTTCATGGCGCGCGCGTGGCCGGAATGTGTCGCCCTGATAGCGACCTGCCTGCTCCGATCACGCCCACACTAGAGCGGTTCAAGTTCCAGTCCTCACTCAGTGAGGCCGCCTGACGGTAAACATTCAGATTTTCCCCTTTTTATGTTGTTTCCATAGTAATGGAAACAACATAATAGGACGGGCTAAAATTTCCACGTTCATAGGCAAGCATCTGTGGTACAAACGCACGTCACTGCCGATCTCCCGCAGAGACGATTATGCAAGTGTAACTCTGACAATGACGTAAGAAAACTTGCGTCATCGATGCTGACGCGTATGGTGTTCCGAACGCACTTCTCCTCCTCAGTGAGTGCCGTCTGTGCGGATGTGTGTGCGTGCGTGTGTGAATTGTGTCCGGGCCCGTTTCTTCGAAGATACTTAACCGAATGGCTTCAAATTTGGGGTATCCAAATTTATCAAAATGTTACATTAGACGATTCAAGCGTGTGATGATTGCTTAAGTGATTTGGGAGTTATCGCCCTTTTGAGACAAGTTGGTTGTCTTTCGTGTACAGGCGTAATATTTATTTAAATCACTCAATTGTTTGGCAGTAGATAGCTTGAATACGGACTCTGAATTGACTCACTACTAGAAAATGGTCGCTCTTATAGTTTTCATGTAAACCGAGCCTGAGTTGACATTGCATGTGAACCCAGTTCAGATGCCTATTTCTCCGAAAATACTAAACCGATCGATTTCAAATTTGGGGTTTCTAAATGAATCAAGATTGTTGAATAGAAGGCCCGATCCAGGTACGATTGCACACATGATTTGCGAGTTATCACTTTCTGGCGTTTAAAGGCGTAATATTTACCTAAACCACTCCATTTTTGGGACATAGATAGCATGAATACGGACTCTCAACTGAGTGAATTTTGGAGGTTGTCGCTTTTATACTTTTGGCGTAAACCGTACCTGATGAAAGTGCTGGTGAACACACTTTAGATCTCAAAATCGCTCCTACTATACATAGATAATGAGCCTGGGGTGCCATAAAAAATATACAAAAAAAATTAGAAAAATTCACTGCAGCCGTTGTCGTCAGTTGACTCGAAAATTTGTACTCGAAGCACATTTCCTTTACACAAGCCACACGCCTCACAAACATCGCAGAAAAGGCACACGCGCACTGACGCAAAACTGTATCAGCGTCAGTTTGCCGACGTCATGTTTGATTGACGTGGGGGTGTGTCGTCACTTTTCGGAAGTTCTCTATTTGTAGACGGGGAAAGCGGGAGTTTCATTGATGTAGTGAGCTTTGTTTTTCCCACTGACTCTCACTCAATAGCATAGTAGAGTGAGAGAACACCACATAGGTCTCAATGGAGCACATGCACAAACGCGGCTCGCGCAAGTCTGCGTGCGTGCGTGCGTGCGTGCGTGCGTGCGCGCGCGCGTATGTCTGTGTGTGTCTGTGTGCGCGCGCGCGCAGCAGACATAACACATAGTGAAAAAAACGTTCGCCGCGCAGACTTGTCTGTTAAACACATTGAGCCGGTATAAATTCGATCTTTACACTGCGCAGCAGCAACACTTCAATTTTCATGGGGCTGCTTTCATTGCAAGAATTGTATCCGAGTCAAAGTTATTACGTCAAATGTATTATGCGTCATCCCAATGAGGAAAACGTCATAGATTTCAAAGAAAACAACTTGACGTCTCTCCTCCAAAACCAAGATTGGTCTGACAAGCCCGGTCAGTTGTTTCCATTGAGAGAGAGAGAGAGAGAGAGAGAGAGTGTGTGTGTGTGTGTGTGTGTGTGTGTGTGTGTGTGTGTGTGTGTGTGTGTGTGTGTGTGTGTGTGTGTGTGTGTCCTCCCGTATACATGGCATTACAAAAGAACGACCGTGACGACAGCAGGTGATTAAATGGAAACAACATATTGGGCTGGTCAGTGGCCATCTTGTTTGTGTGTGTTGTTGTTTTTTCTGCTACTGTACAGGGAGCGACCGGGCGAACGGTACATTTTCTGCTGTTCAGTGTTGCTGTAACTGTGACACTGCCGGGCAGTGACGGGACTTCAAGTTCCTCGGCGGTACACTGATGTAACTAAAATGAAGCCAGCAGCGGGTACAATCAGTCGGTGCCACTCCGGCCCTAGGCACTGTCCCCGCTGGTCAGTTTCTGCAAGGTAAAGGCGGCGGACAGGCGCGTAAAAACCACGGAGAAAGTACAGCTGCTACCGACGTCGTCAGCATCCGAACAAATCAGTGGTTATATAGTGTCATGTACATTTAATGATAGATGTATTCTTTATTTTCCCATTGCTGGGACATCAAGTTCAGGGTTTCCTTTGTAGGAAGCGTGTCGCCTTAGTCCAGTGCCACCAATTTCAAGTAGTGTGTGTGTGTGTGTGTGTGTGTGTGTGTGTGTGTGTGTGTGTGTGTGTGTGTGTGTGTGTTTCGTTCATGCATGGCATAGTGTGTGATTGGTTTCCATCCCGCGGCCCCTTCCGTTTGAAATGGGAATCAGTTTTTGACATGCACACTTGATATTGTGTGTGCATCAGTACACGAATGCGACGCCGGACAGGCACGGTAACGAGTCTCAGTGCACGTAAATTTGACTGGCTTTGGTAAAGACTGAAAATTCCGCCACCAGATTCCTGCCCACCGGTAATGCTGAACAAGAGGGAGAAGAGGGAGGTGTCGATCGGCTATCTGCTATTCAATGCACCCAGGTCACGTACTTTGACTTACGATACTTTAACTGATGGGCCATTCCTAGTCTAGACTGGCTGATTTACCGAGTCCGTGGGAACAAGAGAAGTATAACTATGCCGCTTTTGCTGACCGACCGAAAATAATAGGACATTTGTCCAGTCCAGAATAAAACGAAATCTATAGAATATTTTGTAACTGAAAATACTAAATAAAGTGTGCACATCTGCTTCTTGCTTTACTGGCTGAATACAAATTTATCAGATAACGAAAAACTGCACTAAAACCTGGAACCTGCATGGCCGAGAGAGACCTTAAGAGTAAGACAGGTTGTACGTCCGAGACTATACAGACCTTGCCTTTCTTCATGCATCGGACTCCTGGAACACTAGAAACGGTGAACTGAAGCATTGCAGCAACACAACATCCACCCATTCAGCTACCGGGAGGGGGGGGGGGGGCAAACTTTTTCACATCCCTCCGGCAACAACTGAGTCAGTTTGCACATAATTATGCTCTTACTTGGTTTTGCGCTGTGGGTAGATCTTGCCGTTTCGGTCGTATGCCTGTAGCGAGTACAGTAGACACTGTTCTCAGTTTTAACTCTCAGGCTTCTCACTGGAAATGAATGTCAACAAGCTTTGACCCTTCCGCCAAAGGAACGTGAACGCACACTCGAGAATGTGCACGACTGCTCAAGTGAGCTTCCGCCACAAACGCCGGTATCAGCGGCGTTTCCCGGCGGGGTCGGCAAACTTCCTAGAACTGACATCAGAGAGACTACATTACGTATTATGTAGTCTCTCTGCTGACATCAACAAACCCGGAGTTTGCAAGCGATGCGACTGACTGATTGTGGAACAAACCGGAAAACGAAAGAACCGAGCGATATAAACAGCAGTCACGCTGGATCGCAAGTCACGTTATCCACATCATCTGGTGGAAATTTCCTGAGTATACTATATACTTTACAGGGGCGTAGGAACCACGGGGGCCCTGGGGGCCCAGGCCCCCGTTCGATTTTTGGAAGGGGGGCCCGAATATCTTTGGGGCCGCCCCTTGCTTTTGAGAGGGGGCCCACCAGTGATGGGGCCGCCCTGCTCTTCTGTCGCAGGACACAATCTTTGGCAGTCAACACACACACACACACACACACACACACACACACACACACACACACACACACACACACACACACACACACTTCTTCACCCCGGCTGTATGGCTCACCCGACTTAGTGGGCCGCCCTTCCTCTCAGCATCTTCCTACGCGCCTGTATAACTAGTGGTAACTAGTCAACTATTTCGTACAGTTAGGGTACGCCATCCCTTGTAAAACTGGAGACGAAAAGTAATGCAGGGCCTAAAGTCTTTCACCTTTTGGCGCATTTCCTCTTCTGGTGCACTTTAAAATCGTACCTTTAACGCGCCCCCCCCCCCCCCCCCAAAAAAAAAAAAAAAAAAACAAAAAAAAAAAGAAAGAAAAAAAAAACGAATAAATAAAAATAAATAAATAAATAAATAATAATAATAAATAAATAAATTAATTAAAATGGTATTGCTCCCAGCCTTAAACATTTCAAATCATGCCAAAATACCAAATCGCACAGATTTCAGTCTAATCAAAAACAAATTCCGGGGCAGCACATGATGCCCCACACACACCCCTATACTAGCATAACGCGTTTGTGGCTTTGCCACGTTGTCACAAACAATACATTACAGCACTCTATATTACCATTAGGGGAGCCGGGAGTGCCGAATGGTAGAGCGTTGGACTTTCAATGCTCGGGTCGTGAGTTCGAATCCCGGCGTGAGCCAAATATTTGCGCTGGCCTTTTTCTCGCCGCCCCGTCTTTGATATCACGCATACGTGGTGGAAAAGGACCTTAAAATCCCAAACACCCACCCTATATTATCATTAGTAGTAGCAGTAGCAGTAGTAGTACAGTGTAGTAGCATGAATGCCAGCCGGCTGCACACAAACGGTGACTCATGTTGTTCGGAAAAAGTTGAGAGAAAAGATATGATCATTCATACTGATGAGTACACGTGATGTTTTGTCACCGGCGGACGTAACGTAAAACAAAGAGATGTGGGCGTTGACGACTGAGAATTGTTTTGAACAGCTGTTCTATATGATTAGATGACTCTCGTGTAAACTTATAATACGAAATTATATAAACCGGTAGGCAAGATTATATTTATGAGTATGCCACCATAACACTTTGCTTCTTTGACTTTTTCGGGTACATTTGCAAGCGTCGTTTCACAAAAGCAGACGTTACACGAACCGGCAGAGACGAGTATCTCATTTACGCCAGTGTTGCCCCCTCCCCTCCCCCCTTCCTCTCTCTCTCTCTCTCTCACACACACACACACACACACACACACACACACACACACACACACACTGCTACGCGCTAACATCATCATGGTCGCTTTTACAGCAATGAATCCAGGTTACTTTGACTTAGACGCTTTAATGTTTATATCTAATTTGTAGTCTGGCTGAGATTTTGGGTTAGCTGAGAAAAAGGGCTTGTTTACAGGGTTACGATTTCATACCCGGCAAAGAGGATACCCGTCGTACCCACTTTGATCATACCCTAGCTGGGGGTTTTCTTTCAGATTAGTTGATACGTTGTGATCTGGAATGCTGACTGACCTTCATTGACCTGCAGCACCGACACCGGCCATTCCGACATAACGGTGATCGTCTTGTCCCGACCACTGAGCAGACTGATGTCCAGATAGGCATTGCTACGCCGGCATGACATGCAAACCATGACGAATTGACGCAATCACTATTTTCGCACGGTTCTCAGTCTCGCACCAACACTGATTAATGGAACAATAACTGAAAATAATGAACTAACTGGGAGCGGAAACTGTATTTTAATTATTTGATTCTAGTTGTTCAGTCAGTGTTACTATATGCTAACCAGCGACTGAAAAAATCAAGTTAACATTGCCCACTGGCCACCGGTTACTTATGGGACAGACGGGTGAACTCAGCCGTCCTAAAAAAGCCACCCACCCACTCCGTCAGTCAGTAACGTTTGACGGTATGCCGCCGAGAGCCGGAAAATCAGTAATATAGCTTTCTCAGTAAATGTAGAACTCAGCCGGATCCGGTGCTATACTGAAATCATGATAGTTTTCGAGTGGCGTCAGTCACTCACGCAGTACTGAGCCAGTTTACACGGCGCGGGAGAGGCCGAGTGCCGAGTGCACAGAGTTGCCCGCTGATTCTGTGTTGCCCTCGTGCATTGTTCATTCTGTTTCGTGGATTATCTGGTGCACGAAGCCGCCCGCTGGACTGTGCACTGGTCATACTGTACGGTAAGCCGGCATTCAGTGCTTTTGTCTTTTCTTTTAGTTTGTTCAGGCGCACGAGCGAAAGTAAGGATAACCAATTAAAGACTGATATTTTATCTGTCTCTTGTTCCTATCCGGCCATGCCACTCAGTGTCTCGACTATGATGGCTCACACAATCATGCCATGATTGATGAGTTTTTTAAATCACCTTAAATCAAGTTTGGAAAACGGGGTGCTTTGGGCTGGAAAAAAAAAAAAACCCTGAAAGAGTGTTGCTATTATCTGGGAAAACGCGATGCTGAGCGGTATTCATCTGACAAAGACAATCTGAATTCCTTGTACTTGAAAAAGAAAGATGAAGGAAATGAAAAGGCCAGCGTAAGGTTTTGAGTTTTAAATGGAGGTCCGGCAGTACTTGAGTCCAATTGCGTCATGGGAACCTGCCGTCATAGATTCTGCTGGCGTCAGTTTACAATAATAATGTAAAGCTCTCCGCCTTTCCCGAAATGAAAGTACTTACGGTACTTCACGATCTCAGTAGAACTTGACTAAGAAGTCAGATAATTTCTCAAACAAAATTCAGCAAAAGATATAAACAATATAATTGTAATTTCATCCACTGGGTTATTGAATATGCTAGTGTTCAAGTTCTCTCTGCACGCGCCACTTCAGTGATTGTAAACTGTGTTGATTGGGCGAATACTAGTACATGTACTTGAAAATGTTCACGATTAGACGACGATAGTATGGATAAATAAATCAATGAAGTTAAAACGAATTTGAATCAATCAGTCAGTCAGTCAGTCAATCAGTTAAAGCGAGTTTCCTGTTTTCAGCTGCTCGGTATCATTCTACTGAACGTTTAATGCCAGTAATACATGTACATCATTTACCGTCCACGCCAGTAACACGTCGATCGTGTTTACCATTACACTTGACGACAAGCAAATCACAGTCAAATAGTAAATGTGCATTTAGCTGCAGACAGTCAGTTCGCCTCATTTCAGTACATATGTACTGACTTCCTTTTCTCTTTCGCTTGACTGAGTATGGTAGATGCCACTCTTACCGTCAGGGACTAATTCATTCGCACCCCAGCCCTCTCTGACAGTGGATGTCCTATATCACTATTGTAAAGGCCAGGTTTCATAGTCGGCTTTTTGCGTTGACGATTTCTGATGTTAGAGTTGAAGGGAGACGCGTGTTGGTGTTAATCCTAGCAACGTTCTTACGTGTGTGCAGACCAACACAAGGTAGGGTGTTTTGTTGGATATTCGAGTAGTCAACACTCACAATCACACTGCTCCTTTTTGAACACTTGAATAGTCTCATCATACAGTCTCGGTTACAATGGATGTTATTTCCTCCGGCCCTCACACACATACTGACATTAACATCGTGCACACACACACACACACACACACACACACACACACACACACACACACACACACACGGACTTCCGTTGTTTCCTGCCTTCTGACACAACTGAACAGCTTTGATACTACTTCTGTCGCTGAGTGTTCGGCTCAGTACTGAACTAAAAACATGTTCACTGAAGACTGACCGAAGTAGTTTCTGTCTGTAAAACCACAACAGATCGCGTGAAAGGCACTGCATGACTGAGGACTTGCTGTTAGTGAATAAGAAATAAGATAGATTTATTTGCTTCTTAGTTACAATTAAGAAGAATTTGCTTTGCTCCTCTTGATAAACTTGAAAAACCACAATTGATATACACGAACATACCATGGAAATACACATACACAAGTGTCACGGTACTTACTTTCACTGACTGCGCGTTGCGGCGATTAAATGCTGTTCCTTGGGATATACGTATACATGCATACACTTACTCGGAAAATAACCTTTAGCAGAAAATGGCGCCCGTTTCCTGCGTAGTTCTGCAAATCATCGTAACTCAGTTTGGCAGAGGCGACCTGTTTACGCGTACTGACATGTCAGTTGAGGCACAGTTATGGCACCGGCCAAACCTGAAGTGGAACATAGGTACATGTATCTCATGTGGGGGGTTGTTCCAGTATTTGAATCACTGAGGTTAACACGCGGCTTCCGACTCATTCAGTCACAAGATACGAAACTAGGGGGTGTTGGATTGTGGGCAAACGGAAGACAGTGTCACGGCATTCAAGTTGCAGCTGTGTAACCGGTGTCGTATGTTATCATATACAGAGCTACTCAGTATAGCAGCACCGAGTGTGCATGCTCAGTGAAATAGGACTGTGCAGCCGTTCTGTGCTGGTATGTGTGTACTGATGTTCACTGTGAGTGACACTGAGATACTAGTAGGCCACTGGTGATACCCCCCCCCCCCCCCGAACACTGACACACTCACTGATAAACGCCGTACCAACACACACACACACACACACACACGGCACACACACACACACACACACACACACACACACAGATTGTTGAGAGAGAGAGAGACTGAGGGAGCGGTGTGGCCGCCGCTCAAGGTAGTCAGTCTCCGAGAGCGTGGCCACTATCGCAGACTTGAAACTGATTGTAGATGTTGTCAAGACAGGTACTCCTGTGTACTCCAGTCAGAACGTATTCCGTGAAAACCGTAACTTGATTGTCGCGCCGGCAACCATAGACACGAGAACTGACCCGGCCACTGACGCCACGTGGGACGCCGGTGCATGTCAGTACTGACAGAAGCACGATCGCATGATTCACAGCATTGCCCATAAATCAGTGTACTGAATCCGTGTCCCCCTCGCATCCCCCCCCCACACCCCCCTCCCCCGGGTGAAAAATCAGTTTCAAGTCCATGAAAAAGTACTTCGGTACAAGAATTGAGAACAGCTATTTGAAATCAAGTTTTGTGGACGTAATTGTTGAAAAAGGGTGGGTGGGTGGGTGTTTGGGAGTTTAACGTCGTTTTCCACCACGAATGGGGCAAAGACGGGGCAACGTGAAAAAGGCCAGCACAAATAGTTACTGAAGTGGCCCCAGCCGGGGATTCGAACTCACGACCCGAGCATTGGGAGTCCAACGCTCTACTATTCGGCTATTCCGGCTCTCCATGCATACAACATGGTGTTGCCCCGCCCCCCCCCCTTCCTCTCTCTCTTAAACACACACACACACACACACACACACACACACACACACACACACACACACACACACTGATACGCGCCAACATCACTGATCATGGACACTTTTACAGCAATGAATTCAGGTTACTTTGACTCAGTTAGATACTTTAATGTCTACTTTTAATTTGTTGTCTAGGCTGGCTGAGATTTAGGGTTAGCTGAGAAGAAAGGCTGAGTGATTTACTGGCGGTGAGGGTCAGTTTCGATTTCATACCCCTCGTACCCACTGACTCGAAAACATTACTCACAACGGTGACTATTTCAGTATGCCCCCCCCCCCCCAAACACACACACACACACACACACACACACACACACACACACACACACACACACACACCAGAATCTGGACTTTTGCCTTAATCAGATTCAGTGAACTCAAACACTGCAATGGAAGATTTAGAACAATCAGTGGCAGAACTGAGTGGCAACTACAGTCGACTGTAGTTAGTGTAAGCCTGAGAGACAGCTTCTGTCACGGTGTGCATGACAACACGCTCAAGTTGTGGGAATCCACAATTTGGCCTGAAACCGTCTGAACTGACGTAACTGTCAAGTTGTATCTGATTTCAGTCAGAGTGCTTGTGAATCATTATCATATATGACGCTGTGTTATTCTCTATTCAAAGAGGATATAAACGCTGTGCACTGACTGACACGCCGATAACTGACACTGACTCTCAGGCAAAGTATACCAGGCGCGTAGGAAGATGCTGAGAGGAAGGGGGGGCCCACTATGTCGGGTGAGCCAAACGGCGGGGTGAAGAAGGGGGGGGGGGGAGGTGAGATTTTCTTACATAGAGAGATAGAGTGTGTGTGTGTGTGTGTGTGTGTGTGTGTGTGTGTGTGTGTGTTGACTGCCAAGGATTGTGTCCTGCGACAGCAGAGCAGGGGGGGGGGGGGCACCACCGGTGGGCCCCCTCTCCTCTTATGAAAAGCAAGGGGGGCCCAAAGATATTCGGGCCCCCCTTCCAAAAATCCGAACGGGGGCCTGGGCCCCCAGGGCCCCCGTGGTTCCTACGCCCCTGTAAATACTGACTGTACACAAAATGGCGCCAGGGTTACCTTTCAGCACTGCAGTTCTGCAAATAACCTTGACATGGCAGAGAAGATCTGTCACTGACCGTATAGTTACCCGGATTTGCTGAAAACACTGAGGCAGAGATTATCTGCTCGTTGATTGGCTGAAACTGGTTCAGCACTCAGCAGACTCGACAAAACGTGAGGCTCTGACTAGGGTTTGCTCTTGTTGGGTGCGCCTTCGTGATCCCAGACCTTGGAATCACAAGACACTACAAACTCAACGCTGGGTTAAGCATCTTCTCAGCAGAGATGTACGCAATCCTCATGGCCTGCACGTTTGTCAATGACATGCCAAACCCTCCGCTGGGGGTGGTCATTCTGTCTGACTCCAAGTCCTCACTCCAAGCCCTAGAGAGAGGGGGCACGAGGAATAGGAGTGACGTACAAAGCGAGATCCTCTTTCTGGCCCATCAGATCATCACGAAGGGAACCGTCTTAGCCCTCATGTGGCTACCCTCCCACAGCGGGATCAGAGGAAATGAGCTGGCCGATCAAGCGGCCCGGAGTGCCACCAGCGATGACATGGAAGCAAAACTACCCCAGACACTCAGTGAAGTAAAAAGCAAGATACAAAGAGCGGCCCACACTCTCAGAGAGAGGAGACTCCGTGCATTGTGTGAAGAAAATGGCTGGGTCCACCTCCCGGGTGGCCAAAACCACGTGCCACTATTCCCGCGCAGGCACTCTGCAATCATCTGCAGAATACGCACACTGTGCTGCGCACACACATGGAGTAACGACCTCTGCCAGTGTGGGCAGCCCCCAGACGCCCGCCACATTGTAAACAGCCAAAGACACACGCCAGGAACAACTTGTCCTTAAGGGCCAAAAGCCATAGGACGTAAAGCAAGCTAATGATGATGAAGGGTTTGCTCAGTTTCTCGCCGTCATCGAGGAAGGAGACTACGGCCGTTATAACGCCAGTAACGGCTGTAGATCGAGTATGCTTTTTTATGTTGTTTCCATAGTAATGGAAACAACATCATAGGACGGGCTAGATTTTCCACGTTCATGGGCAAGCATCTGTGGTACAAACGCACGTCACTGCCGATCTCCCGCAGAGACTATTTTGCAAGTGTAACTCTGACAATGACGTAGAAAACGTGCGTCATCGATACTGACATGTACGGTGCCCCGAACGCGCTTCTCCTCCTCAGTGAGTGCCGTCTGTGCGTATGTGTGTGCGTGCGGCTGTGTGTGTGTGAATTGTGTCCAGGCCCATTTCTTGAAAAATACTCAGCCGAATGGCTTCAAATTTAGGGTATCCAAATATATCAAAATGTTACATTAGACGATTCAAGCGTGTGATGATTGCTTAAGTGATTTGGGAGTTATCGCCCTTTTGAGACAAGTTGGTTGTCTTTCGTGTACAGGCGTAATATTTATTTAAATCACTCAATTTTTTGGCAATAGATAGCTTGGACTCTGAACAGAGTCACTACTAGAAAATGGTCGCTCTTACAGTTTTCATGTAAACCGAGCCTGAGTTGACATTGCATGTGAACCCAGTTCAGATGCCTATTTCTCCGAAAATACTGAACCGATCGATTTCAAATTTGGGGTTTCTAAATGAATCAAGATTGTTGAATAGAAGGCCCGATCCAGGTACGACTGCACACATGATTTGCGAGTTATCGCCCTTTTCAGAAAAAGTGGCTTTCTGGCGTTTAAAGGCGTAATATTTACCTAAACCACTCCATTTTTTGGACATAGATAGCATGAATACGGACTCTCAACTAAGTGAATTTTGGAGGTTGTCGCTTTTATACTTTTGGCGTAAGCCGTACCTGATAAAAGTGCTGGTGAACACACTTTAGATCTCAAAATCGCTCCTACTATACATAGATAATGAGCCTGGGGTGCCATAAAAAATATACAAAAAAATTAGAAAAATTCACTGCAGCCGTCATCGTCAGTTGACTCGAAAATTTGTACTCACAGCACATTTCCTCTGCAATAAGCCACACGCCTCACAAACATCGAAGAAGAGACGCACGCGCACTGACGTAAAGTAAGTGCGTCATGTTTGATTGACGTGATGCTATTTTTTCTTGGGGGTGTCTCGCCACTTTCTTTCCGAATTCCTCTGTTTGGAGACGTGGTGTATTTTACTTCTACTATGTCGCCATCTTCGTGCAATCGCAGAGAAGACACGGGATACAACAGAATACAACTCCAATTCTTTATGAACAGAATATGCACGGAGAATAAATTCATGAAAGAAGAAGAACCCAGAACGCTGTGCAGGGCTGCTTACGTACTGAACAGGTCAGATCTAGAACATTCCTCAACTTACTGGAAGGTTCGATATCTTTCCAAGGTGACGTAATCTACTGAGGTTACTGCACCAGCATGTTCTGGGATGGTCTAGAAATTATTTTGCATCGAAATGCAGTATCTTTTCGCGATCTCTACAACTTGACATGTGGAAAGCGGGAATTTCAGTGGGTTTCGTTTTTGCCACTGACTCACACTCAGAAGCATAATGTGTGTGTGTGTGGGGGGGGGGGGGGGGGTGCGTGCGTGCGCGCGCAAGCGCGCGTCTAAGGCGATAGAGAGAGAGGGTCTCTTCTCCGATACCAGTAAGCAATCGTCTGTCAGTCAGGTCTGCGGGAAGTAGCTCTGTCAGAGGGGAACGCACTCTCTGGGGCACAGTCTTTCAGTGGAAAGTACCTCTGTGCACGGTGGGGAAATGGCGCTCACTGCGCTACCGTGACGGGCCTAAATTGTCTCGGTGCTCTCAAACACAAGATCGCGCACTATGTCATCCTTGACCAGCTTTGAACCCAGAGGGATCCTCAATGGCGCAAGTGATGGCAGGCTGTCTTCAGAGTGAAAGTAGGCGTGTTTCTGAATCAGAGACATACATAACATAGATCTGAATGGACAGATCTATTATTACATTCAGTCCTAGAGCACGGGTGTGTATGCTTTTGTAATCGTCTCTTATTCCACCACAAGGCAGGTACGTGATCGTCTGCACCGTGCAATAATACTTGCCTGTAGAGTGCAACACCTTGGCCTGTCAGAGTCGACCCCCTTGCCGTTTACTCACATCCTGTTGGATCAGTGTACCACGTAAACAGTGCCATCAAAGCGCAACAAGAATATGTCCGCTGGCAAAGATTTTGCCCAAACGAAATGTGGTCGGATATTCAAGACTTCGTTTCAAATCGATTCATATGACACACAAGTCTTCGCTTTTCTAAAAAAATTTCGCCATTTTTGAAAATGGCGCTGGCTGTAAGCAGTCACATTTTCACGCCCCGCCGAAAAGGGACTGCACTCTGGAGTCTACTAAGGGGAACGACTTTATTACAATAATTCATTCACCCATGTAGAACCCAAAGACGTATAGATCTATACGTCGATGGTAGAACCTCGCATACGCCAAAACGTTTGTGACGTCAACCAGCTAGGCGAGCTCACACGACCTCATGTGTTTGGGTTTTTGCAAGTGCATAGAGGCACGATAAGGGTTTTCAGTACTTTCTTTATGTCAGCATGCTTGATGTCAGAGAGCTTGCGTTCCGGCGTGTGCGCGCGGGCTGCATACATGACACAACGACTACGACTGTGACTACAGCAGGTCATTGAATGGAAACAACATATTGGGCTGTTGGCCATCTTGTTATAGTTTGTGTTGCTCAGTCTCAGTCCATACATGGACCTGACGTTGCCGTACTTTCGGAGTGTACCACCCCCTTCCCGCGGAATCACTAAACTTGTAATAACACTCCGTTATGACTATTAATCAGCCTCTGTGTGTGTGTGTGTGTGTGTGTGTGTGTGTGTGTGTGTGTGTGTGTGTGTGTGTGAGAGAGAGAGAGAGAGAGTATTCTAGAATTCATCATGTGGTATTCTTGGTGCCACTGACTCCGTGACAGTCACTCGGAGTCTTGGAACGACCGTTACTAACTGCGACGTCGGTTATTGAGACACTGGGTCGATAACTGAGGCTGCCTTGACCTCTCCCGTTTCTGGTAACAGGTTGCCACTCGTCTAGTGACGGAAAACTTCCAACGACAATAATTCACGCGGGTAGCGTACAATACACACACAACCACAACAAACTGACACAACAACCACAACGCTGTGACGTAGAAGCCTTCGTCAACACACCGGTGACGCGGCTATCCCGATTCTGACCGGCTTGCGGCGTTGAGCGCTAGCGTTGCTTGGCCGCACGCGACTTCTCTCAGAAAATCATCTGCGCTGTACTTGTGAAAGCTTGTCTCGATCTGAGGTTGGCCTGTCTTGTCGCAGAAAGTCTCTGTTCAACTCGTAAGTGGTTTTTGTGGTGCTACTTGCGCGTACACTCACGTTGGAAGCAATTTAGTCTCGTTTTCTGTAGAAAATTCACTTTCATTCGCGATAATATAAAATTACAGAAAGGAAAGTCACGTTGATGAAAACGTCCCAGTTTTATAATATGTCTTGCGGCCACACCTAGAAAATTAGTGCAATTTGTGGCTTAGATCGCGCGCAGTTCGAGAAAGAAAATTGGTAGTGAATATTTTGTGGCTATGAACCAGCACTCGCCCCGGCTAAGAACCAGCCTGTATCAAACAGACGGTTGGCCGGTTCTTAGCCGAGGATTTCGCACTGCTCTGATATTTTTTAAAATTGCGAAAACACTAAAGCATCCTACGTCACAACAATTGGCATGCAAGTCACAAAGATATCAGACGGATACGTGTCTGTTTTGAAACTACTGGAATTTTTTGTCAGCTTCGTGTTAAACTGCAAAATAGCTCCCGAGTCTCATTGCAGTCGAACAAATATGACTCGTGTCCTTACATGAATAAAATTTTCGATATAAAATCGCTTTGGGTGGGAAGATGAAAGTCCTACTGATATGTGCATTTACAATATGACCAAATTCATTTCAGTTCTTAGCTTTCCTGGCAGCATTCTTGCACATCACCGCATGCGTGTCGCGCTTTTCCGGCCTAAAACAGTCACTGCGATCGACAGCCGGTCGGATTCGCGGCTTAGCCGCGTCACCGGTGTGGACAATGGCATAGGCAATTCTAGCTGAGCGCGGAAGGCTTCGGAGTCTCTGATTGGCGGATATATTTATCTCCAGCCAATCGCGTTGCAGAGGGTCGAAATATTTATGCGGGAGCGTCAGCCGCAGACTTCAATGTTTACACCGAGCGCAGCAGACGACTGAACTGAGAAGCACATTCTGCATCAGGCTTTTCATGAAGCAGCACAGACGATTGAACTGTTACTGTTACATTTGTGTGTGATTCTTGACTGAGTTGAGGCCGGCCGGATTTGTTTCATCAGAACGGTAGGTAATCGTTGCAGTTTTTGCCCTTTTGTAAACCCATTCTGTGGGAATAAGTCAGTGGCGTTGCCATCCGGCGACTCAGTGAAAAGATAACTCAGTCGGCGGCGGTCATAGGTCATTAAGCACTGATTTCCGTCACGGGCCATGGGGACATCATCATCATCATTATCATCGTCATCTCTGCTATGATCGTTCAGTCGACGGTCGTCGTCATTTTATTCACATCATCGTCGTCGTGAGTATGTCCAGGCGACGTAAAACTCACTTTACTCCTGTTTGTACATTTCATTTTTTTTTTTTAATTACTGCTCCAAGTTTTGTGGGTTTTTTTTTTAAACCCTTACCAGTAGCGGTATATGTGCCACAGAATACACGAACGAAGCTGTATCTTGGTTATGCTCTGGAAGCTGTTAATACTACGGTAGTGATACCCCACCCGGCCCCAGCCCTCCACACACCGTACTACAACTGACATCCCTCTCCAAAGAGAGAGAGAGAGTACTTCTTCACCTCTCGGATCTCCCTTCCCCCAAAAGGACGCAGGACCTTGCACGTTTGTAAAATCACCCATCACCTCTCATTAATAACGTATCATTTCTAGAAATGAGTGATATATACGGCCCGGTTGATACGGCAATCTACGTGCTCGAAAGTACACTTCATGTGACGAAACATTGACCGGTGTCAATCATCAACACCCTTCTGGGTCCTCCAGGACCAAGATAGCCAGGCAAAGTATGAATGCAATGATAACAACTTTATAGGATGGGGCGGATTTCGCTGCGCGCAGCAGCAAGTTTCAGTAGTACAAAACAAGACTTTGACGTTTTTCCAGACAATACATACTTTCACGCAGACAGTGACGTAACGGAATCTGCGTCATAGACACTTTACGTGCACACTATACTGCTGCGTTCCTTTGGGCGGGAGCTGTGCGATATGTGTGTGTGTGTGTGTGTGTGTGTGTGTGTGTGTGTGTGTGTGTGTGTGTGTGTGTGTGTGATGGTGGCTATGTCCTGAACCACATAGTCGAAGAGCTTTTTACTTTGAGATGAAATGGGAATTCACCTGCTCCAGAGGTAGATTTCACGATTTTTCTCTTGGTGCATTTTTAGAAGAGTTATCGCCCATTTAAAAAAAAATCGGTCATGTAACGTATTTTTACGAAAAAATTGTTCAAATGCCTACATTTTCTAGATTTTGGAAGTTCATCCAATTATACTGAATAGGTTCGTAGCACAGCTCTGTAACTCTGACAGACTTTGTGCAAAAAAAAAAAATATAAAAAAATCGGAGGTAGGGGTCGTTTGCGTATGAGGCCAACTATGTATGAAAACGACGCTTTCAAATTACTCACCATCCCGGCATTTTTGTCACGTGTAACAACTGCACACATGACAGGGACGGTTTCTATCCTACAGCCGTGATGTGCGCCTCCTCACCCTCACCCCTCCCAGCTGATATGTGATAACATGATGTTGTACTTAATCAAATACTTTATTAGTCTAGATTATTGTACTTAGTGTCTTAGCATTTTAGTTAGTAAGGTTTATTGTGATTTTATTAGCATTTAAGTGTGAGTGACTGTAATATAAGTGAGCTAGTAACAGCATACATGTATATGTGATTACAAAGCAGCTCTGTTAAACCACAACGAATTCCTAATGTTTATACATTATGGCAATAAAGTTATGTTTATGTTTATGTTATGTTATTTTACTCAGTGAATCCTCAGCCCCCCCCCCCCCACCTCCCCACACACTGACACACATACCTCCACACACACCCGGCGCACACTCAGTGACGCGCGCACGCACACACACACACACACACACACACACACACACACACACACACACACGATTTGAGAGTACCAATCAAGTTTCACCATGCCGTCATATGATTCTTAGGAATGAAATGTAGGCTGTGATACCTAGGCAAACATTCTTCAGGTGTACATAACTTAACGGAAATGGCGCAGGTTACCTTCCTAGTTCTGCAATCGACGACCTTTACAGAGAACAGACGAGGAACCCGGTCAGTTGAGGCACTGTTGTGGCACCGTGAAACACAGACCGATACTGTATATCTCACAGTATATTCCTGTCTTTGAATTAGTCACTTCAAGTTTGACAACGCCACAGTCACATATCTGACCAAGTCACGAGATGCGGAACTTGTATGTTGGATTGTGGGTCGGTGTGACTTCATTCATTATGTATTAACTCTTTGACGACGGAGCGCAATTTCTGACACACGATTTCCTATAGGAAATCGTGTGTCAGAAATTGCGCTCCGTCGTCAAAGAGTTAATAAGATAACATACAGAGCTAGCAACTTGGGGAGTGCCGTGCGCAGTGCAAGGGGCACTGTCATATAAACGCTTGGTGAATGTGACTTGAATGTGTTGGGGCTTGTATGCCATGGTATAGCCATACTGACGTGTAATAGTCATGTGGATCTGTAGGCTACATAGGCACAGCTATCCGTTCTACAGGCAACTGATAATAACTGAGGTAAGACCGACAAAAACAACAGCAACAAAAATAAAGAACTGAACAACAACATTCGATGATAATAATAATATTCTTATATAGCGCAGTATTCCCACAGGGTGAGCTCAAGGCGCTTCACAATTACCGTCTATAACAACAAATACAACAGGAGGAGCATCCACACACACACACACACACACACACACACACACACACACACACACACACACACACACCGTCACATACACACACGTGCGAGAAAGAGAGAGGGAGCAGAGAGAGAGAGAGACTTGCCAATATGACCGCGTGGTTTCCGGGAGTTTGTTCAATATGGATATAAAACCCGAATTACCTTAACTTCACTGACAGATTTGAAATCGCAATATTGTGAAGATGGGTACTCCTGTGGTGTCCCTCGGAACTGCCGGGCTTATCCCAGGTGAATTTCTCCTACACAAGACGCGAGAACGACACGCCACGCCACGAGGCACGCCGACCGGTCGCATGGACAAAGAAACTGACTCAGTGCTCACTCGAAAATAGCGGCCAATGAAAAAAAAAACTATATTAATCTTAAATCTGTCGTGAGACACTAAGCAACACAAAAAGAGAATTTTTGTGGAATTAAATTTCAAATAATGGTTTGTCTGTTGAGTGTGATAACTGATATGTTTTGCTTAATACACTAAGTTGAACAGTTTCCGGCAAACAAAGGGCTTGGCCTGACCTAGAATCGACGTCACTTGAAACCGGCCGGCGTACAGCCGTCATGCAGTATAATCTCGCTCTCCTTACATTCAGTGATTTATAAAGTGTGCAATAGCACACTGTTCGTGTGGGTACTTGTGACGAATCATTTCCAGGGACAAGCTAGTATCAGGGTCAGGCTGTCCTTGTAACAAGCTGACAGTTTTGTATCACAGGCCTACATAGTAAACACTGACCCACAGCTCGCGCGCCACACACACACACACACACACACACACACACACACACACACACACACACACACACACACACACTGAACTGAATAATATAATCATTTGTGTCTTTTGCCCCTTACATTGCAGACTCTAGGTGAGGCCCAAGGCTAACGGGACATCGACTACAACACAGAGAGAAGCCTTCCAACCCAAGCTATCTGGTGATCAGCATAATGGTTTTGCCTGTGGCGCCGGTTTCAGCAGTGGGTGCCAGGCCCCGTGTGCCGCGTGAGTCTCTTGCTCAACTGGCTGCCCTTGGAGTGAACGTACGGCTGCCATATCCAGTCCAAGAGGTTGGTCAAAACAACGACGTCAATGTTCACCGCGCGGTTGACCGCCCACAGACTCCGCCTGCTGCACAAGGTGGACGACCACGGCATTGTTGAACTCAGTTCGTGTAAGAGAGGTAGATTGAAGACGTACAAAATGATTGAAATATCTAATTTCCTCATTCTACTTCTTTTGCATTTCTCTCTCAAGAGGATGACCTTAACCGACATTATGCATAATATCATTTGTGGAGTGATGTCGGTATACATGACATTAATGTGTTTTTCACGAGCCAGAGAATGCCCAGCCGTTCTGCGTCGCCTCCTGGGACGAACACTGAATGAGAAAAAGGACTCGAAAGTCCAAGAGAGGATATGGTTCAAGCCTGTAATAGAGATATTCAGTCGTGTATCACTTGCCGCAGACTGGAGCCGTAGCGACCCACAAGGAACACAGAATGAACTCCATGATGTAACGAGCTTTGTTGGGAGTCCTACCTTGTGTTCTTCTGTGACCGTAGTACCTATGACCCGGTTTCCTCCCGACCCCACGAACAACCCTGTCCTTGACCTTGCTCACGTGGGTTATCGCTTAGCAACGCTGGCCGCTCTTCCGCCCTGGGTACCTGTGTCCAGGGTCAAGCTAGCGGACGCCGGTTTCTACTACGGAGGTCAAGGAGACGAGGTGATCTGTTACAGGTCTCGCGCAAGGCACTCTCGATGGACAAGTGAAGACAAACCTTTTGACGTTCACCGCCGCATATCACCCCAGTGCCCGCATGTTGTTGAGAGAGAGAGACAGTTGTCCGCCCATCCTCAAGACAGCATCAACAGCAGTGGCAATGAAACCCAGGAGCAGGTGAATGTAAAGAACGACACAAACAGTGGAAAGTACAGAGCAGATTCCGAACGTCCTGTGGCGAGTTCCACATCAAGGGAAATCTCAACATCGCCACCTCCAGCACTTGGGTCAAGCTCCCCAGAAACAACACCACAGACAACTTGCTCACGGCATGATACTGCATCATACGCAGACACCGGACAACAGACAACATCTCACATGGACACGGGACAACAGACAACATCCTACGTGGACACCGGACAACAACAGACAGCAACGTCCACTGGGCAAACAAACGCTAGTCCTGCTGGCGGTTTTGGAGGCTGTAAGAATGGAGGCGCTGGACAGCTGTTCCCGAGGGCGGGGCTGGACCTGGGAGGGGCGGTGTACCCCATGTACCAGGACATGGCCAGCAGACGGCGCTCTTTCCAACACTGGGACGACAGACAGGCTCCGCCATTGAACCAGGTGATCCTGTCTGGCATGTTCTATGCGGGTAAGTCACACTTTTCATATTTTATGTTTTTTTTTTATATTTTATGTGTGCGCAACTTCTCATATCCATCAAATTGGTTGAAGTTCTATTCCGGTCAACATTATGAACACCGCTTGACGTAATATACACCATAATCAGTATGGCTCAGTTCTTGGTCAAGCACGGGTAACAGAATATTGACAGGTTTGTCAGTCTTTAATCGGTCAGTTTAGGACAGTCAACCTTGTAAGTAATACCATGATCATATGCGGAAACCTTGCGTTTTGAGGCGATCAGCTGATGGTTATGTTTTCCCCCTTCCTTGTTCCAGGCTATGCGGACTGTGTGAGATGTTTCTACTGCGGGGTGGGACTGAAGCACTGGGAGGTCACTGATGACGTGTGGGTAGAGCACGTGCGCTGGAGGCCCTCATGCGGATACCTGCGGGCCGTCAAGGGAGACGACTGGATTCGTCGTACTCTTGCGAGGCTTCAGGCAGAGGTATGTGTATGTTGTATGCATTCCGGTTGTTGGGGGGGGCAACCTGAATGTGGTTAATCCCACCCACTGGTTTTGTTTTACCATCACTTGCAAGAAACCTTCGTACATTGGTGTTGGTTGCTCTGTGCGGTTAATCGGCAGCGTTTCTGTGCTAGGGGCCTTGTTCACTCACATGCTGTTTCTGACGTCAACCGATTAATCACCCAATGAACCAATCACTGAATCAATCCATCAGTGAATTTACACATCTGTGCAGGCGAGGGGAGAGGACCCGAACGATCAGGACGAGGGCAAAACCAAGCCAGGGAACAGTTGTTCTGTCGCGTCTTCATCTCGTGGTATTCGTCCAAGACCAGGCGGGCAATCAGAACATGTGGCTGATACACCTCAGGTCCGGTCCTCTGGTCCTTCTGCTCCCCAGTTCCCTGGTCGGACCATTCCTTCCTCTCCAGTTACGGTCACGGCGCCGTCCACACCAGTCAGGCCTGAACCAGACCCACACTGTACAACGACAAGGGGAACAGCTGCAGCTACACAATCGTGGCATCCGTCAACCGGTACTGAGAAATACGTCGACTACATCAGCAGTGACCTCTATGGCGTCACCAACAGCAACTGCTGCATCATCTGCAGGAACCAGCAATAACCAGAGTGCAGAAGAAGGCAAGTAATTATTGTGCTGACAGCTCTCGGAGCTTCAATCTGAGCTGCAATCTTGTTGCGTTGGTTCACCATTAGTGCGGACAGAGTGTTCTAGCTGTAATTATTAGCTGTTTTGTCGTGGTGGTGGTGGTGGTGGTGGTGGTGTGTGTGTGTGGGGGCGTCTGGTTGTTGTCACCGTGTGTGTGTGTGTGTGTGTGTGTGTGTGAGAGAGAGAGAGAGAGGGGGGGGGGGATGGGGGAAAGAGAGAGAGAGAGAGGGGGGGTAGAGAGCGAGAAGGAGAGAGACGGCGGGGGAGGAGGGAGAGGAGGGGGGGGGGGAACTGACGGAGAAAGAGGGAGTGGAGGGAGGGGGGGAGGGGGGTGTTTCTCGAATCCATCCAAACAAGCAGCACCGAAACTGTACGCGTTTATAATTTATTCTTTCTTCCTTCTTCAGACAAAACTCTCCGGCAGCCTACAGCCCGACCTCGGCCAGGAAATGAGAATCTGGCGAAGAGAGTTCGATGCAAGGTGTGTCGGAGGCCAACTGTCGTTACCATCCTCATGCCATGTGGTCATCTCGTGACCTGTGAACCGTGTGCCAAGGCAGGCAGTCAGTGCCCGATGTTCCAGCAGGTGACGCTAATTGTTTCTGCTGTGTGCGGAATTATTGGGCAACATGGCTCTGTGTGTGTGTTTGTGATGGCTGGTGACAGGGTCATGTTCCGTGATCAGTGAAGCATAAAGCATGACATTTCTTTGGTTTGTTGTCCTGAAATTCGTCTATAAGTTGTTGTTTTTTTGTGTGTGTACCATGAAACATGGTCATCGTAACTGTTCAGCAAAATGAAAAAAATATGATTCCGTTACAAACTGAATTCCAGTGCGAATGTATATTGTGTGTGTGTGTGTGTGTGTGTGTGTGTGTGTGTGTGTGTGTGTGTGTGTGTGTGTGTGAGAGAGAGAGAGAGAGAGAGAGAGAGAGAGAGAGAGTGTCTGGTAGACGTACTCACATCGCTTAGACTGCTATGATTATTTTTCCCTTTTCACATAATTGTGTCATTTGTTGGATTAGGAGTGTTAGGAAGGACTGTAAAAAGTTGGTTTTGTTGGGAAAAGTGACGGAAATGGTGTGACCGAAATAGTATTCGTCAGTTGTTCACGCACAAAAGGAGCTGTTTTAGTCAGTGATAACATACGACAAACACTGTGATAAACTGAGTGGAAAGTTATCATATATAGCATATGTACTGAATGTTTGCGATTGTGTGTTGGTGTATGACGAGACTGGATTGTTGGCTTCGTCAGTTCCAGTACACTTGTTTAAATGATTTCCGTTTTGCGTGTTTTTTTTTTTCCCCATGAAATGAATTGTGGTATAATGTTTGCTGGTGTGTACATAATTTCTGAAAACTCTCATTTTTGTTATTTAAATATTGTTCTTACTGATATTATCTCTCATCTCTCTCTCTCTTACACACACACACACACACACACACACACACACACACACACACACACACACACACACACACACATCCCGTTTATATATTCCTTTCTATACATTACCTGTTCTTCATTTTTCTGCCTAAGTTTTGTATTGTGCCTTCAAGAAAAGCTGCCTTTAAGAAAGCGCATGCCTGTACAGACGAAACTTGTTTGTATACGATGTAATGGTGTTCCCCGGCAGTCTTTCTTCAGAGTTATGTGCAAACGTGTACGTCTTCCGTATAAATAAAATGAGGATAACCTTACTGTCACAATATGAGAAAGTTGTTTAGGGATGACGAGTGCCATACACACAATAACAATACACGAAACAAATGACCCAAATACAACATAATCAAATTATCAGTCTTCTCTTTGAATCCTATGCGAAACGCCTCCCGGCTTCCCACAATTCTCGGTTGACATACATTTTACACTGAATTTCACCCCTGTTCGCTCAAGTCTGTGTCGTTTGGTGCTTTGGTCGGAGTAATAGATCACGACATTTTGAAATTGTGAATATCTGTGTGTGTGTGTGTGTGTGTGTGTGTGTGTGTGTGTGTGTGTGTGTGTGTGTTTTGTTACAAATGATGTTTTCTTTTACTCAGCGAATTAAATGGGCTGGCCGGATTAATGTTCAAGAGAAATAAAATTGTGCAAAACATGTGAACGTTGAAGCTGATTCTGTTTGGCGGTTGTTATGGTTTTGAATGTTTGGTTTTTGTTGTTGTCGTTGTTGTTGTGTGTTATTTAAAAGTCACGGCCAGGATTGGTGAATGACTTTAACCCTGACAAATATGTGCCGCAGTAATTCAGCAACTGTTAAACTAGAGAGGCAGAAGCCCCCATGGCTCCCTTGTGACACAGGTCAAGGTCATTCACAAGAGTATCTTTGTAAAGCTCTCATCACTATCCATTACCATGCCAAGTAAAGTGTCTCTGGCACTCTGAGTTCCCGGCAATATTACGATTTTCCCCGAAACAGTTTGTATGGCCTTGACCATTCAAATGAGATCTCAACTCAACGTTCTACTACTTGCGTCAGCGTTGTTCCTGGGATCTATTTAGGGCAGTTTTATCAGGTCCAGTTGTGACAGGAATGGTGTCACCAGATGTAGGGCTCATCCTGTCATTCATCAAGAAGACGACAACCCTCATACAAAAGTAAAAGGGGATATAGTATTATATAGTGTTGCTGAACTTAGTTCAGTTTATGCGGTATGTGCACACTATTCCCAAACAACAAACAGTTACTGAGAACTGACTAGGCCAGATTCAGACTGGTTGTAAGTACCAACCCGCCTTCTTTAGTTATTTACATGTAAATAAGGCTCACACGGCAGAGGCCGCGAGCTGCTAACGCGCTGCGATTGGCTTTTGGCACCCGTAACGTGCCTAATTTACATGCAAATGGGTTACGCTGCTCAACGAAGTCCTCCGTACGAAGTCCTACTAAATCTGTTTCGTGGTAACTGCACGCGTGTTGCTATATTAGCTGTAAGACACAAAAACACGAAACACACACAAAAAATACGGCAACAACAGACTAAACAAGGAGGAATGGCCCCATCCCATAAAGTTGTTTCTCATAATTTCGTGCTATTTTCCTGTTATTGTTGCCGGTGCTTCAAAGTTTTTTAAAGTTGTTTTTTTTGTTTTTGTTTTTTCAAATCTGTAAGACCTACCGACACTAGATCCGCGTCACCATAGCGGATCCAGAATCTCAAATTAGGCGCGAGAGAGAAAAAAAAAGTCATTTCCGTGAACTAAACATTTGACGTCAGCCTCACACAGGTCGTCAGAGAGAGAGAGAGAGAGGGGGGGGGGAGTGCGGGTGGGTGGGTGTTTGGGGGTTTAACGTCCTTTTCCACCACATACCGGTGATATCAAAGACGGGGCAACGATGAAAAAGCCAGCACAAATATTTGGCCCCAACCGGGATACGAACTCACGACCCGATCATTAGAAGTCCGAGAGAGAGAGAGAGGACGCCACTTCCGACCGGGAACTAAACATTTGACGTCAGCCTCAAGCAGGTCGTCTGTACCTATTGTGCTCCATCTACACAGAGCAGCGATTAGGGCAGTCCGTACAATACGCCAAGGTCATGACCACAAGTTGAACATCGCCTTATATGGCGTGCGGCAAAGAATGTCAAATAAACAGCCCGGGCTGCCGCCGAGTTGTCAGTGACCCAGGTCGTGCGTTGCCATGACTGCACGGCTGACGGTTGTGTTCGAGTTCAACAAGCCCGGACTGCCTAAGAAATTGGCCGTGATCCAGGTCCTCTGTTGCCATGGCTGCACGACTGACGGCCGCGTTCGAGCTAGTCACCTGACGGTCCGAAACCAGGTCGCATCGAAGCGGTTTTTCCGCTGGTCTCAGTCAACCCGCGCGGAGAACGACGTCGACTCAAGTTCCGACTGAAGTAAAAAAAAAAAAAAATCTGACGCTGTACATAACGTTGTAGTCATGATGTCCCTCTTCTGTAATCGAGGGTCATGGATCCAACCATAGGAAAATAATCACTGAACACATTAATCTCTGTGGTGACTGGACCAATATTCATATAATGATAGGACACAACTGACGCTGACTAATTTTACTCTTTACCCCCAACAAGCTACGGTGCGTGTGTGTCTCAGTGGAAAATGTCCATCGCTAGCACTGCCGTAGGCGAGGTTCGCCGTGCGCCATAGGGGATCCCATTTTAACTTCAATCAAGCTCAGCTAGTAAACACCATCGTACAGCTTAGGTATCCTGCCATTTTTGTTACATTAGCCTGACGTTTTCCTGTGCTCAGCCACCACGCAAAAGGTGTAGCCACCAAAACGTTTGTTCGCTTGGATCCCTAACCCAGGATGTGACTTCCCCGATCACTCGTGGGTTACCCGAACTATACATAACGCTGCCCGTGTATAACTTGACCTATTTTTAGTCGTTGTCTAGACTCGGCCAGATTTTCAATTTTCACCACTGAGTAAAAGCCGTCCAGCTGTCGCTGCCTCTCTCGCTCGCCAGTATAATTATGACAGAGACTGAAGTCGATTTTGTTTGCTTTTATTCCTCAGTACTCGTAAAAACTGTAACGAATACAACCATACCTTAAAGGTCTGCAATCTCAGCAAAAAGCCGCAAAGAATGTTTTTGTTTTGTTTTTTCAAACTGCGACTCCTTCGACTGTGCATAATCCAGGCAACTCTGTCACAGTTGCAGAGTTTTCATCGCTTCGGGGACCCTTATGATACCAGAGCACGAGTTTGCCGTGACATTATTTGGCTTTTGGTCAGTGAGCGAGACACATCGCTACAGTCTAGCGGATGTTGAGTGCTGTACAATCTTTCTCGCTCAGTGTCAAAACGCAAACTGAGCTATGAAATCAAGCTGCCCTTGACTTTTATTGGGGTTTCAGGGACGCTGAAAACTCTGCAACTGTGACACAGTTGATTGTGCTTGCACGGTCGACTCTGTAATTTTTTTTTCACACTTCGGAAAGCTTTTTGTTCGGAGCTTAGATCTTTAATGTTACCAAAACAAAAGAGATAGTGGTTGATTTCAGGAAGAAGCAAAACCCTGCAGTGTCAGAGCCAGTTTTCATCGAGGGTCAGGTAGTAGAAAAGGTAAGCACATACAAGTATTTGGGTGTCACTTTCGATGACAGACTTACCTGGAAAGACAACACCAATGCAGTATTGAAAGAGACCATGTTTTTACTCAGGAAGTTGAGATCCTTTAATGTAAACAGAGTTCTACTAAATGCTTTTATACCTGTGCTGTACATAGCGTACTGACGTTCGGGGCGGTGTGCTGGGGTGGTCATATCACAAGACAGGAGAGAATAGACAAAGTTGTTAGGAAAGTGGGAGGGGTGGTGGGAAAGAGACAAAAAGACTTTAGCTCCTTTTTCACCAGAAGGGTTTCTGACAAACTGACTGATATACTTGAGGATGAGACTCACCCGTTGTGTAATCAGCTCGAGGCTTGCAAGATGGACAGTGGCAGGCTTAGAATACCTCCAATAAAAACCGAAAGATACAGAAAATTATTTTTGCCAAGAGCCATTTGTGCCTTTAAGGGCAGATTTGATGCGACAACTAAGTGCATGTGGGTGTGTATGCTGGTGAGGGAGTGGAGAAAGAGAGAGAGAGAGAGAGAGAGTGTGTGTGTGTGTGTGTGTGTGTGTGTGTGTGTGTGTGTGTGTGCGCGCGCGCAGATTTTTTAAAATGAATTTTAATGTATTGCATTGTCGCTGTCTCTGGGCGGACATGAAATTTCCCCATGAGGGATTAATAAAGTAATCTTATCTTATCTTATGGTTACGAAGTAAGCATCACCATAATTATATGGTGAACCATCCGCACGGTGCACAGCCCTCGGGTATAGCGCACCATAATTATATGGTGAACCATCCGCACGGTGCACAGCCCTCGGGTATAGCGCACCATAATTATATGGTGAACCATCCGCACGGTGCACAGCCCTCGGGTATAGCGCACCATAATTATATGGTGAACCATCCGCACGGTGCACAGCCCTCGGGTATAGCGCACCATAATTATATGGTGAACCATCCGCACCGTGCACAGCCCTCGGGTA
>JACVVK020000772.1:112500-127500 GCA_018292915.2 Batillaria attramentaria
TGTCAGACGAGCAGCGTGAGACTGACGTCAAATGTTTGGTTCACAGACAAAATCTGCAAGTATCGTCACTGCTTCCGACATTTCATCAGCCCTCTAGATCTTCCAGATTTCACGTGAAAAATAATTCAGTCGGAGAAGTCACAAAGCCAACAGGGAAATCACAAGACATGAACAAGCATCCTCAGACCATCTCAGTGCTAGAGGCTGACGTCAAAAGTTTACTTCGCGGAATTGACGTCATCTCTCTCTCTCTGTATGACGACCTGCCTGAGGCTGACGTCAAATGTTTAGTTCACGGAACTGACGTCTCTCTCTCTCTCTCTCTCTCTCTCTCTCTGGGGAGCCAGGGTGGCCGAATGGTAGAGCGTTGGACTTTCAATGCTTGGGCCGAGAGTTCGAATCCCGGCCGCTGGGGCCAAATATTTGTGCTGGCCTTTTTCTCGTTGCCCCGTCTTTGATATCACCCTTATGTAGGGGAAAAGGACGTTAAACTCCTAAACACCCACCCACCCACCCTCACTCTCTGCCTCTCTCTCTCTCTCTCTTCCCCTTCTTCCCCCACCCGGCCCCACCCCCAGTCACGTGGCTAATCGGTCGACGTCGTAGAGGATCTAGTGTCATTGGTAGAAGTTGGAGAGGGGAGAACCGGCAACAATAACAACAAAACAGACAAAATAAAATGAAGTTTGGAGAAACAACTTTGTAGGACGGGGCCGTTCCTCCTTGTTTTTTCCTCGCAGTCTCTGTCCTGACACGCGGTTAAGTCCTGCAGTGTCGACCCCCACCCTCATTCTATTCTGCCTGACCTGGCAATGTTGATCTTGTTTATTGGTGCCATAGAGCTGTTAGACCCCCATAGTAATTGAACTACCCCCCCCCCCCCCCCATCTTCATTAACTTTGATATTATTGGACCCCTCCATAATTATTGAACTTCCCCTGCACATATATTTATGTTTCATCACTTCTGGCATTTTAGACCATATTGGGGTTGTGAACGACTCTGTCATGAACTCTGACAAACAACTTACAATCAACCAAAACACCTTTTCGTAAAGTCAACAAAGCTGTAAGTAATCCAGAGAATTCAAGTTTAAAAAAAAAAGGGGGGGGGGGGGTCCAACAACTTTAGAAGTGGGAGGGGGGCAATAATTATGCCCCCTGATTATATTGTCGGACACGGGGGTCCATTACCTGGATGTGGTGGTAGTGCGTGAGCTACTGGATGGGGGGGAGGGGGTCATTAACTATACCACACCGGTTTTGTGTCTTTTGAACATGCCTGTGACTTGCTGGGTACTGCACCCGGCCGTATTCTTGAGTATAACGTTGTAAGAACTGCTGTGCTCCAGTTTATCCACAAGCGTAATAATCCTGGAGAGGCAGATTCACTTTATTTCATAGCAAGAAGCTTGTTACAGTCAAGCAGTTGAGGCATCAGCTTATGGAAAACACGCCTGTACCATGTTCATCACACTTCTGGTTTAGAAAATTTGGTATAAAGATAGATGAAACGATTTGGTCCTTGCCTATACAAGTTACAAAACAAACACGACTGAGGGTCCTCCAATGGAAAATTTTACATAACATTTACCCCACTAATATTCTGTTAAGCAAAATGAAAGTGACGGAAAATAATAAATGTTCATACTGTCCAGACTCTGTCGATTACATAGAACATTTTTTTTATGAGTGTCCAGTGGTGTATGCTTTCTGGAGAGAGATGGAACAGTTTATTTTGACTTCATGCGACTATAGAGTGAAGCTTAGCGCTGTTGATGTAATCTTTGGGATAAGGACTAAGGTAAATAAAATAAATCATGTACTTCTAATTGCAAAAATGTGTATCAGTATATATAAAAAGACAGCTTCACGTATTCCGCTGATGTCTATATTTGAAAATCAACTTAAGATTAGAACGGTATAAAGATTCTGCATTTGTATAGTAAAATTAATGCAACCCTTATTACCTTAACAGTAAGATCTTCAATTTTACAAGCATACAGAACTGAACAGATATACACACACGCATACGCACACACACGCACACGCACACACTCAGAGGTAATTAGTAAAACAGGAAAATATATGTCCAGTTGTCTGTTTCTTGTACATTGAGGAAAAAAAACATCCACACCCTTTGTACTGCTGAAGCTGAAAAAAAAAAAAAAAAAACTATACCACACCGGCAATGAACTGTACGAAGTGATGTATTTGTGTTGTCGGCTGACTGTGTCATCATATAAACACCTTAGTTACCCATGAAGTCTTTCCCTGCATATTATGTGATGTGAATCATGTAGTTTTTGTAAATCGGATCTATATTTTTTTTTATTTTAATAATTATAATAATACTGAGTGAGATTGTTTTTACAGCGTACTCTTATGACGACTGTTACACCGCAATTTAGTAACAACAATAATAATAAAATTCATCTGAATGTGACGCCTGTCCCTCATTAGAAGCTCCAGGCGCCATTACAATAGGAGGTAAAAACAAATTGACATTCAAGTACACACACACACACACACACACACACACACACACACACACACACACACACACACACATGTAAAATTCTGCAACTACAGTAAGACACGTAAGAGGTTAGTTAGTTAGTTAGTTAGTTAGTTAGTTAGTTAGCCACTTAGGGCCTAACGCCGCGCAACCAACACAGATCATTTCGCGGCTGACACACAAGAGGAAAATACAGATTAATTTTCTAAAGCAACAAAAATAGCAACCACGCAGACAGTACAGCACAACCAGCGAGACAATTCGTTGCTCAGTCGCTCGGAGAGACTGTGTTATTACTGTGCTATTTAGATGGGAGTGTGGTTTTCAGTGTGTGTGTGTGTGTGTGTGTGTGTGTGTGTGTGTGTGTGTGTGTGTGTGTGTGTGTGTACTTTTATTTGTTATGTTGGAATCAAATGTCACTTCAGTTTTAGTTTTACGAAGTATTTTTGAATATAAGAATAATTCAGTTAGTTTGTGCTTAGAATTAAAGAGTTTGAAACGCAGAAAATGTGTGTGTGTGTGTGTGTGTGTGTGAGAGAGAGAGAGAGAGAGAGAGAGAGAGAGAGAGAGAGAGACTTGACTGACTGACTGAAACTTTATTTTCCAAGGATGAGATAATAGACGCACAGATCTCTCTTACTATCTGTCCTTGCTACACTAATAAAACACACAAAATGTATCAGCACACACACACACACACACACACACACATACACACACACACGGCACACCCACACACACACACACTCGTGCGCGCACGGACTGACCAGCACTTTCACGCTTTACAGCACATCAGTTTCACGAACATTACAGCGTAAATGCTTATGCCCAATATGCAAATAATAAGAAGTTATCAATTCAAAATACGAGAGAAATACACATAAAAATTCTAAGAACTGAAAACTCAGGAAAGCGAAAACTTTTTTTCTAATGGTTAGTGAGGACCGTGAGAAATTATTTATTAGTGAGAAAATTCTGACGCACGTGAACTTTGAACCTTGAGAAATTGTTAATTAGTCGGACCTCGGACCTCAGGTGGTAGCATGTTCCAGATGAATGCACCAGAATAGGAGAGACTAGACTTGAACAAGTCTAAACGTGGACGTGGGACAAAAAGACTGTTCGGAGTGTTCCTCGAGGTGCTGTATCGGGTGTCACTGAGCCCGAACAGTTTTGACAAGTAGGATGGGGCTTTCCCTTTAAGAACATTATGCATCATCAGGCATTTGTTGAGGACCAAATGTTTTTCTAATGGTAGAGATTCTAGCACCGTGAGCCTTTCATCCGTGGTGAGAGTGGGGTCGGGAAGAACAAGCTTAATGCCGCGTCGGTACAAGGAATTTAACTTTTTAACATGGAGTTCACCACAACCGTCCCAAATAGTTGACGCATAATCTATATTTGGTCGGATATACGCATTAAAAAATAGCTTGCGCGTCTGTAAATCAACAACTGGTTTTATTTTAGACAATAAAAGCTTTTTAGGTATGCTTTTGTAACACTTTCAAGGTGGAGCTGCCATTTTAGAGAATCATCCACTATTACACCGAGCAAGCGGTGACTGCGAACGTGCTCAACTTGCGAGGAGTCATAACTAAGACTGAGTTGTAATGGTTGAAGTTGATGTTTCTGACGTGTTGTTATGAGCATCCCTACATGGTCCACCCCTTGTCGTGGGGTAGTGGCTTGTGTACCTCAATGACCCAGAGAACTATGCCAGCAGGAGCACATGCTCCTGGCAGGGTCACCCAAGCTGGACAGGTCAAAGGGTAGAGGTCAGACGAATGTGGACCACCTCTCCAAGAGGCTAAACGGGTTTGCGTAGGGTTAACAGCCCTACCTGTAAAAAACACTAAGTTACAAAAGCATCGACAACGACAAACCGAGACATTCACCTGGGCGAGGAAGGGTCTCCATCCCGGAGACCTATGACGCATTGCAGTGAAAGCCGAAAGGAAGCTGCAAGGCCGACCCCCCTTCTAACACCCAGGACAACAACGAGAGTAGCCACATGGAACATCAGGACAATGTATGAAGTAGGAAGGACCATACAAGTAGCAAGAGAGATGAAGAACTACAAGATAGGAGTACTGGGACTGAGTGAGACAAGGTGGCTACAGACAGGACAGCTGAGATTTTCATCGGGAGAGCAATTGCTGTACTCTGGACACACAGAGGATGGAGCCCCCCACACTGAGGGCGTGGCCCTGATGCTGGCACCGGAGGCACAGCGGGCACTCATCGGCTGGGAACCTGTCAACTCCCGCATCATCACAGCCAAATTCATCACCAAGAAAAAAGACATCAAGCTGAACATCATCCAGTGCTACGCTCCCACCAATGATGCGGAAGAGGAGAAAAAAGATGACTTCTACCAACAACTGCAGACAGCGATAGATAGAGGAAGAGCCAAGGACATGACCATACTGATGGGAGACTTCAACGCCAAGATTGGATCAGACAACAGGCTACGAGGACACCATGGGAACACACGGACTGGGACAGATGAACGAAAATGGCGAGCGCTTTGCAAACTTTTGTGCCCTGAACCAGCTAGTGATAGGAGGCAGCATCTTCCCACACAAGCGCATCCACAAGGCCACATGGAGATCGCCGGACCATGTCACGGAGAACCAGATTGATCACATCTGCATCAGCCGGAAGTTCAGGAGATCGTGGCGGGATGTGCGCGTGATGAGGGGTGCCGATGTATCATCAGACCACCACCTTCTTGCAACAACATTGAGACTTCGGCTTAAGAGGCACACCAACGCCAACAACACACGGACCAGGTACAACGTTGGACTACTCAGGAACACAGAGACACAAGCAGCATTCCGGATCAGCCTTTCCAACAGGTTCCAGCCACTGCAAGACCTGATAGAAGACAGTGAAATGGACATCGAGACACAATGGGAACACAGCAAGAAACTTTGGCACGACACATGCGAAGAGGTCCTTGGCAAGAGAAAGACCCAACATAAGGAATGGATCTCTGCTGATACCATCCAAAAGCTGGAAGTTAGGAAAGAGAAGAAAGCTGCACTGAACACGAGCTGAACAAGAAGAGCTAAGGCAAAGGCACAAGAGGAATACACAGCAGCTGACAGAGAAGTGAAGAGGAGCACCAGGAAAGACAAGAGGGACTACATCGACAACCTGGCCAGTCAAGCAGAGGAAGCAGCCCGACAAGGGAATCTAAAAGACCTGTACCAGGTGACCAAGAAGCTCACGGGCAAATTCCAGCAGACAGACAAACCAGTGAAGGACAAGAACGGGCACCCACTGACAACAACTGAGGAACAGCTGAAGCGATGGGCAGAACACTTCAGGCAGCTGTTAAATCGCCCCATCACTGAAACACCACCAGACATCCCACCAGCAGAGACAGAACTACCCATCAACTGCGACAAGCCCTCTAAGGCGGAGATCAGGAAAGCCATCATGACACTGAGAAATGGGAAAGCTGCATGGCCGGACGAGATACCAGCAGAAGCCATCAAAGCAGACACAGAGACAGCCGTCAACATGCTGCACAGCCTATTCAGCAAGATCTGGGAGAAGGAAGAGGTGCCAGCCCAGTGGAAAGAAGGGATCGTCATCAAGCTGCCAAAGAAAGGGGACCTCAGGGACTGCAGCAACTACCGAGGGATCATGCTTCTGTCAGTGCCAGGCAAGGTTCTCAACAGAATTCTACTGGAGAGGATGAGGGAGGCAGTCGACCCCATGCTCCGAGACCAGCAGGCGGGCTTTCGCAGGAACAGGTCCTGCGCTGACCAGATCGCCAGCCTACGCATCATTGTGGAGCAGTCACTGGAGTGGAACTCCCCTCTCTACATCAACTTCATAGACTATGAGAAGGCTTTCGACAGTGTAGACAGAGAGGCACTGTGGAAGCTGTTAAGGCACTATGGAATTCCTGGGAAGATCATCTCCTTGATCCAGTGCACCTACCAAGACATGAGCTGCAGGATTGCCCATGCTGGCCAGTTGTCAGAAAGCTTCGAGGTGAAGACCGGAGTCCGCCAGGGATGCCTGTTGTCCCCGTTTCTCTTCCTCCTGGTCATCGACTGGATCATGAAGACCACTACAGCAGGCAGGAAAAACGGGATACAGTGGACACTCTGGACGCAACTGGATGACCTCGACTTCGCGGACGACCTGGCGCTCCTGTCTCACAGCCACAGCCAGATGCAGGACAAGACTACGCGCCTGGAAGCCACATCAGCCGGAACAGGGCTCAAGATCAACAGGAAGAAAACTGAGCTGATGAAGATCAACACCACTGCCAACACACCAGTCACAGTCGGTGGAGAGCCCATCAGGGAGGTGGAGTCCTTTGTCTACCTGGGGAGTGTGGTTGATGGACAGGGAGGCACAGACCGAGACGTCACAGCCAGAATCGGCAAGGCAAGGGCAGCAATGGTCATGCTGAAGAACGTCTGGGCATCCAAAGTAGTCAGCATAAAAACCAAACTTCGCATCTTCAACTCCAACGTGAAGTCAGTTCTGCTCTACGGATGCGAAACATGGAGGACAACGAAGACGATGCAGCAGAAGATCCAGACATTTCTCAACACCTGTCTCAGGCGCATCTTCAACATCCGATGGCCAGAGAAGATCCGGAATGAAGAGCTGCGGGAGCGAGCGGGGCAGGAACCAGTGGCCAAGCAGATCCTGCGGAGGAAGTGGGGCTGGATTGGACACACCCTCAGGAAGCCAGCATCCAGCACCACACGCCAAGCCCTGACATGGAACCCGCAGGGGAAAAGGAAGAGAGGCCGGCCTCACAACAGCTGGAGGCGGGACACTGAGGCAGAGCTATGTAAGCAGGGGACCAACTGGACTGGTGTGGCAAGAATAGCCCAGAACAGAGTGCGATGGCGAAGGGTTGTCGATGGCCTATGCTCCACGTGGAGCCAAGGGCCTAAGTAAGTAAGTAGTTATGAGCATGCTTTTTGTTTTGGAGGGATTCACTAACATGTTATTGTTGTTGCACCGGGCCACTGCGAAACATTATCAAGACTCTGTTGCAGACTACTCGTTATTTCAGATAAAGTAGTTCCCGATGAGTGGACTGTAGAGTCATCAGCAAACAGGTCGCACATGACTTTAGGATCAGTAATGTATAGAGGTAGATCGTTGATAAAAATACAAAATAGCAAAGGGCCTAATACAGACCCCTGAGGAACACCATATGCCACAACTCCTTCAGAGGAATATGTACCATTTGCATATACAGTCTGGGTTCTGTCGCATAGATAAGATTCGAAGAAAGAAAGAGCAGCTGGGCTGTTATTGTTTAAATGTATGTCAAGTTTTTCAAGTAAAATCTGATGGTTAATGAGGTCGAAAGCTTTCTTTAAGTCGAGAAATACAGCACCAGACATCTTACTTTCATTAATTTCACACAGCCAGGTGTTTATTATACGAGCTAGAGCCGTATGACAGGAATGTTTAGGTCGGAAACCTGACTGAAAAACATGCAGAAGTGATCGGTCCTCTCGGTATTGTAAAAGATGTTTGTGAACATGTTTTTCAAGTGGTTTTGATAGGACCGAAAGAAGAGAGATAGAGATGGGACGGTAATTATTCAGGTCAGATGTATCTTTTGTTTTCGGAATTGGAGAGAGAGAGAGGCTATTAAAAATGCCAGTATAACTGAAGATAATATGATTCCCTTTATTGTGTGACTGAAAATAACTTTTATATCTAAAAACGACGGTGATTCCCCCTAGTCCCCCACCTTGCCGTTTCCTGATTTGCCCTTCACGACAATGCATTCGACGCCAAGCCAACAAACCAGCAGCCGACAGCCAGAGCCGACAAACCCACCGATCGACCGAGAGACGCCTTGGCCACGGACAGCAACCTAGCGGACAGACGCTGACGAACGCCAGTGTCCAGTCTGAGCGAAGGAAGCAGGAAGGGAGAGAAGCAGGGCGTGTTCAGCAAAGTATTGATCCCACATCATCCAATCACAGACACTCGACACAAACGGGTGTGCTGCTACTGTAATTTATGACGAATACTTGCACTGGCCAGACAATACCCCCCCCCCCCCCACACACACACACACAACATCCCCCCCCCCCCCGGCTCACCCCGACCATCTCAGTCCATTGGCTGTAGTCCATTCTGAACTTGACTCGATGAAAACAGGCTCAGCTCGAACTCAAGCTAATCCCCTTTTACAGAGTACGTCACAAATGTACACCACCAGTTGTATGCGCGGGAATCTTCCTATACTGAAAGGAGTCCATCTATGATAACCAACTCCGTTACATGTACCTTGGTGACACTTCAGTTGCAAGTTGTGAAATGATTTTAGACGGCCCCGCCATAAACAAACAGAAACAACAACAACGACAAATCTTCACTCAAAGCCAAGGAAGTGTCGGCACGGTGAGGTTGTACCGGTTGTCCGTAAGACTGCCCTACCATCCGGCCATTGGGTCACCAGTAACTCAAGGTCATTTCAGGTCAACTGTTACGTGTACCAGATTGTAAACAGTTTGCCCGCCGTCACAACACGCGAGGTTAAAGTATGAGGTCAGCAGCGGTTCCGCGACGCCCTGAGTCAGTGGGGGGTACATGTACTAACGACTGTAAACAACGTGTCTCGTGGCGTGGCCTGTGACAGAGTTGGCTCCTGTACTTCAACAACGTCGGAGGGAAGGGAAGGGATAAATGGGGGTAGACGTGTGTGGTTAGATCGACAGTGCTGGTAGCCCCTTTAGTAATTGTTGCTTTGATATGACCCGTTACAAGTGGTGGCGCGTTGCGGCTCTCCCTCTCTCTCTCCCTCTTAACATCATTTCAGGACCGCCCGGGGAGTCGAAGGGAAATGTCATAAATTTAAGAAAATGAAACGGTCTTAGGTGAGGAGTGAGTGAGGGGGTGTCGCGTTAAGAAGGGAAGGTGAATTGTGTTTGACTGCCAGTGAGCTGCCGTGTCATAATTCAGTAATACATCTATTTGAATCCTTTGCTATTATTTATCATACATGCAGCTACACACTAATCCGCCATATTACTTGATTAACTTACGTGATTAAACAAAAAGGGAAACAGACAAAACGGTTAGCGGGTCACGGCCGCCGGGGCGATCCAGATTACAAACATGCGGATCAGTATTCAGTGCCGGCCGGGGCGGGGTGGAGAGATACAAAGCGCCAAGGCGTTCGCACCAGTAGCTCGTATTAATTCAACGTGTGTGTGTGTGTGTGTGTGTGTGTAGTGCGAGCCCCGGAGAGAGATAGGCTTTAGGCCGTGGGCCAGAGGCCTCTAAAAGGCCTAGTTTTTGACTTTTTTTCAAATTTGTGCAAATCACAAAATTTTAAGTGTCCCTAAATGTAAATTTCACGCTGATTTCAAATCTGAAGAGATCCCAAACGTAAGTATGCGCACTACTTCAGAAAATGAGGGACAAGTCTGTGATGACCCTTCATAAGAAGTATCAATACTGTGATGTTTTGTGGCTGCAAATGATGCACCTATTCTATTCAAAACAATCTGTCTTGTCCCTTTTGCCTATGACAATATAAACTATACATGATTAGTAAACAAATTTGGCAGTTAAGGTTACTTGCAGGTAGGAAAAATATAAGAGAGATAATAAGAAGATAAGAACTTTATTAATCCCCTCAGGAAAATTTATCGTGTACAGCTCTTGATCACATAATACACAGTACAACTATTATTACACAAGAACAAAATCTCCATGAAGAAATCAGCCATGCACCCACACGCGCGTCCACCCATCACATATATATATGCACCCACACACTTAAGTGACTTATCCATAGTCATAGCATACACTCTTCTCATGCATACCGCCATGCCACACACCACAAAGTGAAATAACCTGCACACATAATACATACTACATAGTGAAGCTACGTATTATAATTACATTATTAAAAACAAATCTACAATTCAGGGGATACTACTATAGTTCATCATAGGCACTGATCTACTGGTGTACGCCTATGTAATTTACACCATGCATCCACGCACTCTTCACTCATACACCCATCAAATACACTCCTGGCAGAAATACTGTTATGAATTTCATGATTAAGAAGAAAACTGTAATTCAAAATAATTTAGTCCATCACAAAAACAAAATCTCCACATAAAATCAACCATGCTTTGCACACTTATCTGCTCATCCACATATCACATGCGCACACACACTCAGCCATAGTCGTACACTCCACACCTCCACGCCATACATCACCTGGTGAAATACATTCGGATTTCCAATGCACTAGTCATCTTGCCTCATAATTTCAAACATAATATAAAAAGAACTAAAACTGTTAGAATACTTTGAGAACACAACCACAACAGGGGTTATTTCACTTTAGCAGCACACTGTACAGCAGCAACAGGTAGTGGACGGCACGCTCTGAAAACAGACTAAGACCTACAGTTATCTGATCAAAGCTAAGTTCTAATCATCAATTAAACGCTTTAGTAGCTTCAGGCAAGAAAGATCTCCAATGCCTTTAAGTTTGGCTTGCAGGAGTAATTATTCTCCCACTGAATGTACTTCTCTGGCCCTCGATGAGGTTGAACAGGGGGTGTCAATGTCAGACACTGGACATGACAGAGATGTTTTTTTCTCAAGTCTCTTATAATAAATTATCACTTCAAGCCTCTTCTGGGGTTTCCCCACCACTGACTCAGCTTTCTTTACAACTTTGTCCACTCTACCCCTGTCCTGTTTTGAGATCTGACTACCCCAACAGACACAGCCCAAGAAGAGGACACTGCCTACAAAAAGTACAATGGACATGTATGTACATGTGTGTAAAACATGTTCAGAGTTTTCTCACTAGCATCAAAAGAGTGTAATTTCCTCAAGGAGTACAGTCTGGATTGAGATTTCTTTATCACATGATCAGTGTTAGCATTCCAGTTCAGTCTGCTGTCAATAATCACCCCCAAGTATATAATATATAGGTCAACCCTCTGAAATACCTCCCCCTTAATATCTACAGGATCAACATACTTGGCTTTTTTCCCTGAAATCAATTACCATTTCTCTGGTCTTACCAATACTGAGATGTAAAAAATGACACCACTCAACAAAGTTTATTGTAAAGATGGGCAACAAACATCATAATATATTATATTGGGAATGAGGAGATTGAGACGCAGCAGTATGCAATAAAGCTGGAAAAAAAAAAAAACACTCCTGACTGAGTACAGTGCCATTAGTATTTAAAACGATAAAGTTGAACAGCATAACGAAACAGTAATGCTCATAATTACTTACAATACAAGGCAGAAAACTGCATGGTCTGTTTTCACGGTCTCTTGGTGTAGCACCTGAATGCCCTGTCTCATCATCTGACTGGTCTGTGAGAATTTAAACTGGTGTTGTCACACTCTCAGATATTGTGGCTTTAATTGTTAATATCTCAGACGTCACTGTCAGAATTTACACTGGCGTTGCCTTAGCCCCCAATGCTGTGGCTTTACCAGTAATTTCTGTCACCTCAGATATCACTGTCATACTCTGATGTGTCACTGTCACAATCTGAAGCACCATCACACACCTGGCTCTCAGCTTCATCTGCACTGTTAGCTACATGTAAGATGTCTTGTGCAGTGGCAAGAATCTTTCTCTTTACAGTCCCACTGACATCAGCAAATTTGTCCAGCCAAACTTCATTAATAGAAGTACCACACATCCACACCAATAAATTGAACAAGCCCACAAGAACCATCTCCATAGCATGCTCCGTTGTGAGATCCTTGCTGTCAGCAGGCCATACTGCTGGTGATGTCACTGACATGACCTGCTCCCTCAGATACATGCTCCCATGGTAAAGTTGCCTCTTGTTGGCCTCATCTGAAAAATATTGTACCAGCAACAGGCATATAGTGACCTTAGGCAGGATGCTTGGCACAGCTGAAATACTCCCCGATCCCCTCCCCAAACAACTCAATTAGTACTGATCTAGGAAGTAGTGGAACTCTCAATTTTTATTTTTATTTTAAATATATATATACGCTATTCATCGTGCTACGTTGAAGTTGACCGTGACTACAAAGAAGTCTAGACCTGTCTATATTATGAGGTCAAGATCACTGAAAAATGCTCATATTATCATTGTGATTACATACTATTTTCACGAACTTCTCATTCAATTTAATAAATCAAACCTAATCCGAAGCACCACGAACAAAAGTTGCAGAAACTTACCTTGAACTATGATATGCCTGTAATCGATTGTAGCATTTCTTGTGAAACCCTGCCTCGTCAACGTTGAGGTCACTAAAGGCTTCCAAAGAATGACGAGCGACGTCTCCTTGAGTGCAGACGAACAAAGACCACCTTTCGCGACATTCCGAGACTCTTTGCATCGTTTTCTCGCTGAAAGAAAACTGTTTCACTACTGTTGGTCGCCCGTACAAGCGTAGGCAGCCATGTTTGTTTCCAAGCGTAGTCTCTTTCTGATTGGTCGAAAAATTAATTTATTCATCAAGTGAATGAATCGGCGCCTCTTCAGTAAAATCCGATTACCTCCCTTACAAGCTCTTTCTAATTATCTTTCATCCGCGATTAAAAACCAGTGCGCAACATTTCAGCTGAGATCTCCCAGTTTCTATCTAGTTATGGTGTATTATTGATGATAAAAACCAGAAAATGTAATTTGCATTGCAAAAATATTTTATGACACGAAAACCGAGGGCGGCCCACGGCCTACTTGCTGCAGACATCGATGTTGTCACTAGCACGGATTTCCTCCCCCAGCGCCCCCCACCCCCCCCCCCCTACACACACACCCCTCCGCCTTTCACACTTCTCCTATGACTGTTCAAGTGCCTCCTGTCTCCAGTGGCATAAACTAGGCTCATAGCTGTATCATTATACGGCTATTTGTCCACTAGACAGGAGCGGTTCAGTAGGTTGGTATCACGTCACTTGTGGTCAGTCACGCTACAAGACAGCAATAATTTACTGCACACACACACACACACACACACACGGCGTCAAGTTCTATCAATCGCACTGTCCAGTCAATGACACTGATTCATGTATTGACGGAAGTGCAAAATGAAGGAGAAAGGCGGCTCATAACCATGCACGACCAGAGTGAACAGAATTTGATATACTTCATCTCGATCGCTACAATTGATGCGACACTGAGAGCGGCCGTGAAACAGTCATTCTGACAGAATGATGCAGACAACGAAACAGAACACGTAAGACTTCCCCCGTGTGCCGACATAAATTGTTCACCGGGATGGCCGGGAACAGGACTGGGATGGCAGAATGTGCGTGTGTGTGTGTGTGTGTGTGGGGGGGGGGGTGGTGGTGGTGGTGAAGAAGAGAATCGATTTGACTCCAGGAAAACAGTGTGCGGAAAAAGCACATGATAAGAGGGCGGCCCTACTAGATGTGACACATGTTCGTGACGTTTCAGTTGAACCATAATAACGGATGATGACGACACTGAGTGGCCTCGCGAGAACTCCAACTGAGACGACTCGAGTTGGGCGAGGAAAAGGATGGGGGTGGGGGCGGGGGGGGGCAGGGGATAGGGGAGGGTGGGTGAGTCGGGGTGGGAGACTAGTCGGGGAACAATAAACGATACCGAGGACGGTGTAAGGCGGAGTTACCGTGACCGGCGGACAGGTTCCCAGTGAGTTGCTTTTGTTGACTGAACCACTTTGCCGCCCACGCCTAACGGCTTAAACAAAAGAAACTAGAGAAAACGGCGTAGGGTCCAAATATTTATTAGGAATAAGACGTATTGAACAAAACAGTTCACGCATTTGTTACATTCGCTGATTCAGAATTTAGCACGTCGCCAGTAATGCATCATTTGTTGAGATGCGTACAGTTTTTTTGGGTTTTTTTTGCCGGTTGGGGGGGGGGGGCGAGGGGGAAAGGGGTGGGGGACGGGGGGGGGGGGTCAGAGGAGCGCGGTTTATGGATACACTGTTGTATATTGATTGTCAGTTGAGAATGTTTCCTCATTGACTTTCTCCACTGACTTCCTCGCCACAGCAGGGTTCAAATCGAGTGGCATTTTCCTGGTTATAATAAATACGCAGAAGTCCGGCTTTTCATGACTTGATTTTTTTTTAACGGTTTCTGTAAGATTTCGATTAACGTGACCAATGTAAAACAATACGTCAATATGACGCGATCCAGCTACACTGACGAAAATCGGTGCTTTTCGTTTTATGTTTTGTACACGGAAGTAAATAGTGTTCGGTTTATCCTTGATACACGGATGTTATCGTAAAGGATATCAGTATTACACACAAAATTTCCGTTGTCTACAGTTCAGTTCGTGGTCAGTAACCGCATCACGTGATTAGCGGCGATACGAAGTCCATTCTTCACTGCCGGATATTAGGTCGGCCTCGGAATGCCGCTGGTGGAGTTAGTCAGTCCAGGCTGGCGAGAAGGCATAACGGTTTGCTAGAAACCCACTTCATCTCGCTATCAGCATCA
>JACVVK020000772.1:132500-137052 GCA_018292915.2 Batillaria attramentaria
ACATGAATACTAGTTCTCGTGGTTTACGGTGAATCGATGGTTCGATTGTTTGCGTCGCAACCTCGCCGGAGGCTCGGTAGCTACTCAAACAATCGAACCGACCCGAAGTAATCATGTAAGCTCTATTTAGCTTTTCCTCACATTTCCCATGTTCAAGCACTGCCTCACACTATTTCAGTGGACCCTCAATTCCTGTTCATTACAGTTCCGGCTGGGCGCCTCGTAGACTGCAAGTTCAAGCTCACTCACGGTTCGCTGGTCCCCGTGCTGTTCTCCCCAAGCGCGAATTTGCTGTTGATGCAGCGACTGGGCAGAAACTTGCCGAAATAGTGTGATCAGTATCGATGGCGCTTTCTCCCAAACACCCACCGGGCGGATCCACCCACCCGCTCTCTCCTCGTAAATGTTAGGTTACAGACCGGTATTAGCTTCCGGGCCATGTTGTAAGAACTCTGCTACTTGAAAGTATAGTAGAAAAATCTTTGTCCCTTTTAAAATTTGTGTGCAGGGTAAAAAATGGCAATCTGGTGCTTTTTGTTGACTTTGTAAACAAGTTTCATGCCAGGTAATAGTAAAATTAGGGCTTGTGGACTATTTTTTATCAGTTCATGCGCGGCTGGCACAAGAGCCAGCAGACGACCGTGGAATGAGGGGGTATGTGGTTGCTGCCAACATTGCCAAAAAACGAAATATTGGAATTTGTTTAAATTTACTCAACACATGAGTCTATGATGGCTGCCTGATTTTTGTGATTTTTTGGGGGTGAATTTTAAAGCATTTGTAGGGTGCCACTGATCTGCAAAGTTATGTGTAGCGCAGTTTTAATTCGACTCGGACGTGGTGGCACGTAGTGCGTCAATTGATAACGTCAGTATCTACACATGCCGGCTCTCCGCTGAGTATGACTCTCTTCACTCAGAGGTTGGGGGAGAGCCCTCCCCATCCCCGCCGGCCTTCATTCCCCCACCCCCTCCCCCAGTCCCTTTAGTTCGGATTTGAAAAGAGTTTTGTTGTGCAAGCAGTAACTTCCGGCAGGTGTGTGTGTATATATATATATATATATATATATATATATATATATATATATATATATATATATATATATGCCTGTCGTGTACACTGACTCAGTTCACGGTCGGTTTTACTGACAGCCAAGCCAGTTTCCACAGCGGGTCGCATAATACGTACACTCTCCGGTCTCTGCGCCCACCACACACGCGAGCGTAGCTGCTTGACCAATAGAAAGGGTCGGTTTGCCGCGCCCGCTTATTTCATTGGTCGCCAATACCGGGCCGAAGCCGACGATCTTGGTACCTCCATCTTGCGCCCGCACACTGCCAGCGACAAAGGAAGCAACAGCGCGGAAGGCGGAGGACACTAGGACCGGCAAGTGCGGCCGGGTATCGACAACTGATACTAACCGCAGTGTGTAACGGTGTGAAGTGCTATGTCTGTGTGTGATTTGTGGGAACAACTTGGAAAAGATTTTTTGAAGAGCGCCCAGTGACAGTAAGTACATGTATCTCACATTATTATACCTTAATTTACATTTTCCAAAATAATTGTCGTGTTTCTCCGTTGACGGCCACATTAGTTTTCCATTTCTCTATTTTCCCGGCTTTTCGTTCGCGGCATTCCATTTTGTCGTTCTCCCTTTTGCCTCTTCCTCTTATGACCGGCCGCCTCGCCACCGCCGGGTTGTCAGTTCTGAATCTCTGATCCTCAGGCTGCCGTAACAAGTGTTAGGCTCGTCACGCGGGATGCCCAATCGAGTGGCTGTGTGGTGCCAACTCGAGAGACAGTTATCTGTCATTACAGAATTGCTGCTTCGGTGTGTGTCTATCGGGTGCTGTTGAAAAGACAAGAGCAGGAAATCAACAGCCTGGCTTGGTTTCTGTGTTGGAGGTTTATCTGAGATTGTGCAGTCCAGGACTGTCTGGGGAAAAAATCATTAGTATTCATTGCGTGTACTCCCCCCCCCCGCCCGGCCCCTTCCTCCCTCCCTCCCTCCTCTCTCTCTCTCTCTCTCCCACCCTGTTGCCCCAATAGTACTGATGTGCGGCTTTTCCTGGCAAAAAGCAAAATCGATCAAGTTCAGCATGGTTTGTGGGGTGAGATTGTTTTGGCGTGACCTGAAATTCTTGATTCCCCACATGTCACGGCTGTTGCCTCACGCGGAGTTCTATTCCAGTGCACTTAGCAGGCCGGTTGTATTCACTAGATTACGATAGCGCGGCCGGCCTGTGTATGTGTTAAAAATGGTAATTGTGCGGTGTATCCTTCGGCGCGGCTGAGTGGTGTTCTGGCTTCGGCCAAAGGACGATTGATTTACAAAGTACACTGACAGCTCCTTATTTGCCTCTTTGTCTACTGACTTACAACTGACAAACAAATCAGCAGTAAAGAGCGACATAGGGGAGAGAGAGAGAGTCTTATAACACAGAGGCCGGATGAAGCACTCTCTTCAGAACAGAAATACGCGCGCGCGCGTGTGTGTGTGTGTGTGTGTGTGTGTGTGGTGCCGTGTCAAGTTTCGCCGGCGCAGGCGAGTTACTACTGAGTCCCTGCTATTGCTCCGGGCTTTCAAACGCCTGATTTTTGTACATCAGCCTTCAGTGTAGCAAAGTGGTTTACATCAGGATCATCAGTATTGGGGAGGGGAGATAGGAAATGGGGCTTTTGTACAACGACTGCCGTGTAATGCAGAATGTGTAAATGGGTAGACAGACTACCCATGAAACTGAACTTTGAGGTCATGCCAGATACCTGAGTGGAGTCAGCATGGCGATCGCCAATGGCTTGGTGTGTTAAGTACTAAAAACACACGCATTGTAATCTCATGCTCAGCCACAACAATCACCGGTGCATGGGGGAAGCGAGGGAGGGGGGTGGGGGACGGAGACATGAGCAGTGACCCAGCAGGTAGCGCGTCCGACTTTACCGACCGCAGGTGCGCTACTGAACGATCGGCACCGCCGTCAGGGTGAAGCGTAGAGTCCGCCTGTCACATACACCGGTTTTCCTCTTTCCTTCTTTATCAGTTCTGGCTTAAAACTCTCATTCAAATCGTTATGACTTTCTCCAAACGACTGGTGCCTATAAACACCTAAATGGCGGCATAATTCAGCAACCGTCCAACGCACGGACAACCAAAATTCTAGATTTGTCGAACCGGCAGAGAATCAGTGTAGGAAAACGTTCTCCCTATCTTGAAAAATAAACCCCACCAGTTATTGTTATAATTATGTTTTGTGATTTCCCTCCGAGCCTCTTGCGTGTTATTGTTATTATCATATCAACATCATTATAGTGTTTACCGTGCAATAGCTGTGCGTGCGAAACATAATGTAGTTTGAGGCGGAGACACTTTTGCGACAGCTGCGCCCGGCAATGAGCAAGCGAGTTCTCGTTCATCTGTTTCCTGCCTATAAGCTGGGAGCGAAAACATGTGTGCCTTTACACTTGAACTGATTCACTGGCTGGGCCGCCGCGGTTTTGCATTGTGATGACATCCCGGAAAGGAAATTATACATGTAGTATACAGGCTTGCTGTACAGATGGCAACTGTCGGGTTAGAAAAGGTTTGTGAATCACTCGATTTCACATTCAGTTATATTCCGGTCAGTAAACTGAGCTTGAGTTTCGGTAACCTTTGCCCTGTCAGTGTCAGGGGAATACCGTAATCAATCCCGTGTCAAGTCAGTCAGATATAGTCACTAATTGGATTATTTCTCATCTCTGTGTTTGCAAGGAGAGGTTAAAGGTTAAATCACACAAAAAAGGACATGGCTGTAGAGACAACTGACAGGAACTGATGTCAGCTGTACGATACTTTCAATTCAGTTCAGACGCATGGGAATTCGTGTGTTGGTATCATTGTTAGCCCGTTGCGGGCCATTAATCCTGCCACTGAGATTGACAGTTGTCAGCCTTATAATAATAATATAATAATAATAATAATTTATTTATATAGCGCTTAATCTACATGGAAGGTAGTTCGAAGCGCTTAGAGTACAGGTAAAGAGACAGATAGACGTGAAGGTTCAGGGCCAGGGCAACTGCATGTATGGTGCTTAATAAGGAGATGGAGAAAGACGGAGGGAGGTTAGACGGAGCTTTGAGATGAAAACAGGTAGGTTTTTAGATTTGTTTTGAAGGTTTCGAGGGAGGTTGACTGGCGGAGCGAAAGAGGCAGAGAATTCCAGGCTTTTGGACCAGCGTAGGAGAAGGCTCGAGAGCCAACAGAAGAAAGTTTAGTGCGTGGGATTCTGAGTATCAGGGTATCGGATGAAGACCGGAGGGAACGTGACGGAGTGTAGAGTTCTAACAAGTCAGACAGGTAGGATGGGGCGGAGTTATGGATGCACTAGTCACTGTCACAAAGAGAAGTAGGCCAGACAGGCCAGCCAACACAATGGTTGACAGCACGGGGTGAACACCACTCATTGAGTAACAGGAATGGGTGAGGGACAACAGTCAATGTTGAAAACTTTGATGATCAAAAAACTGCCACGGAATCAATAAAAATCCACAAAATTCTTTGACAGAGATG